>JASANG010000870.1:0-132966 GCA_030248215.1 Enoplolaimus lenunculus
TAGGAATAGGTTCATCTATACGAAGCTTAGGAATATGCTTATACTACTGTTCCGGCCGTTCTATACATGGGCCCAAAATTTTAAAGAAAAAATGGCGGATGCATCGGATTTTTTAAGATTTTGGATGCCTTTTGTAATTTTTATTTCATTTCGAACAATTGCAGTATATTTGTAATGAAAAGTTGCCATATATAAACATGATTTAGGCACATGCAAGCTAATGTGGCCACAGCTTGCGGGGTCGAGCCGGCAAATATCTGCAAACAGGATTTGCAGTTTTATTGTATGAAAATGAAATTAATCAGAAGGTAGGTTCCGAACTAAACGCGACATATATCTGCAGTGAATGTTGCATCAGAGACAAACTGAAAAATCTCAAATGGATATATCAATCACACCAAGATTAAAGAAATATATAGTAGCAGGGATGCAACTGGAATTCCTGTTAGATTATTAATCAATTAATACGGCACACTTGTTAGCACCGTAGGACCGCTGGGGCAAGAGGAGAAGAAGACACAACTCTACGCATCGCAGATTTACCTCTGAGGAACCACCGCAGCTTTAGCAAATTGCCGTAAGAATTTGTCATTTTGGAACTGCAGTTATTTGTTGCGTGGGCTGCACTCGATAAGACGGCCCTGTCAGAGCAAGAAACATCCTGTGCACAAAAACACCATGGCTTACCTAGGATTTCATTAAAGAATGGTATGAGAATCGAACTGAATTTTTAAGAGCGTGTAAACACGAGTTTTCCTGTTATTTCCAGAAATTTAGGAGAGGGATGTATCCCCCTACTTTTCCCGCTGGCGAATTCAAGGGCTCACCACTTCCTCCTAGCCCCCCAACAGGTATCAAAACCAAGGTTTTGTATTAAGGTTTAGTACTAAAATGGCGCATGGCCTCGCGATTGCTTCGCTCGCGAATGCTTCCACTATTAATATCTCGTGAGGTCCTATTTTAGAAATTCCTGTATTCGACGGAGCATGAGAAAACCCAATTTCTCGCGTTATCGTTGTTTTGCGAGTTACTCAGATTTTAATAAAAAGTTTTTTCCACTTTGTTCCAACCCATCGGAAAAAACCGAAAAAAAACCGTTTTTTCCGTTGGTTTTTCCGATGCCCCACCATGACTAAAATGCTTTCCCTTGTTTAAGACTGTCCGATTAGAATTTCCATTCAAAACGAGTTCCTTCCGATTGCACAATTAATCGGAATCGAAATTTCCACATTTTAATTTTAGGCCTACTTGTCGTAATATGTCGTATAAAAATTCTGCAACATTTATCTATTAAATTGTTTTCAACACGTTATACTTATCAATAATTGATTGTAGTTAGCTTTACAGAGCCAAAAAATGATTGCCAATTTGGTCATGCGACGTTTTTTAGAATTATTGCCAGCAAACGGACACCCTAGATCAATATTATACATATTAAAAATTATCCGTAGTCACAAATTTTGTAGTTAGTTTTTCGTTTTGCACCTGCAATCCATATTAGGTACCATAATCCGCACTTAATGTCAAATAAAAGTATACAAAATTGCACATACAAAGGCACGACATAGCGAGGAAATCATAGCAAAATATTAATCTGGTGAAATACCGAGAATCAATATTTTAAAAAATGTCTCATAGCATCGACTTATGCGGGTTGAAACTTCCTTTGCGACCAATTCCATCATGGACAAACTTTTTAGCACCTGAAACAACATCTTAACATTTTCATTGCAATGTTGCTTTGTTATGCATATTCCGCAATGTCGAAACTACTCAAAATATATCTGACCTGCACGCAGCAGGGTAAAAGCAATAATAAGTGACTGGAAGACTGCGAATTTTCAACAGAAGCAGAAAACGAAGACTACAAACGACAGATTTACGAAGTCAAATTTTCTTCATAAAACAAACCCATGCATATCTTACCTATTACCAAAAATTCAAGTCAAAAAGCCATTTCTTATGTTTAGCGAACATGTCACTATGTAGAGTTGCAACATTTAAAAATAAATACCCGGACTCGGATTTTTTGGAAGAAAAATAGGTACACGGATTTTTCAGAAAGAAAAACACGGGATTTTAAAGAATGCAAATCCGGACCCGTATTTATTTTCCGGGCAAACCTGGGCCCGAACTTTTTATAACTTAAAAACTGAACATAATCCTAATTTTTAAAGATAGGAAAGAATTTCTGTCTCTATCTATAATCTAACAGCTCAGGTACTATCTTTACTATGGATGTGCTGATACAAAAAATTTTGCAAAATGCCGATACCGATTATTTTGAAGATATACCGATGCCGATACCTATTCCAAGTTTAATACACAGTGTTTAAAGAACAGATAGGATACATTACAACAGCGAAGGCTCAAATCCTAATAACTTAAAAGATTATAATTCTTGAGAGCGGTCTTTTTTACCAGAACAAATTCAGGCGCATCGATATCCGCTAACGAGTGGAATTGATAGCAGTCCAAATCATCGTTATGTGCAAAAAGTACAAGGTAATTTTATTCCGGGTATTCTGCCCGGGTATTTTTGTATTACCCGGACCCGGACCCAGAATGAATTGTTGTGAAAACCCGGATCTACTAGAATTTCTTTAAGCGAAAACCCGACTCGGACACGGAATTTTTCGGCAAAAACACCCAGAATAACCAGAATACCCACACCCGGATGCAACGCTACAAATTGTCATACCTATTTCTTCAGATAGGCGGGCCACGCATTCACTATGCGGTCAATTTAACTTTTATTTAGGGTCGTAAGTAAAGATTAAGCATATTCCTAAGCCTAAGCGTAAAAATAAGCGGTAATTATAAGGCAAAACAAAAATAGAATCGTAATCTATCGCAGTCCTGCAAGTAAACGCAACGGTCATGTGCAATAACTTATTCAAATCTCAACTATTTCTGCATCAAAATTAGTTATACAAGCTTAAAATCACACCTCACCTGCAATAGATTCTTTTTGAACTATCGGAAATCCATTATTGAGTTCATAAGTCATTGCGTCATCGAAACTTTTCGCGTCATACGCGGCATAATACGCAGAACGACGGTCGGCTTTTAAGCATTCTTGTGGATATTTTCGAATGCCAACTGCTAAATTTACAGCTTGACCAAGAGCTACAAACAAACAATAGTTATCGGGTCATAAGGTGTTATGAGAACGAAAAAACACTAAAAGCAAGACGCGTAGTTATCTAGTTCTCTTCCACTGTTTACTGCACCTGTCGTGTTGGAATGAAAGTGTTACATACGGATCTGCGCAGAGACCGCATCTAACGCCCATATAGTTTGCCAAAAAACATTGAGTCAACGAGCAACTCCTACGTAATCTAATTTACAATTTATTCTACTACTGTGCTTAATTACAAACTGTAACCACAGCACTAGTGCACATAACATTTAACAATAATTGAAAAAAATCTGAATAAAACAAAAATTAATCTATTACAACAAAACGATACTCCACACCTTCTTCTGCTGCTTTTCTCATAAAAAATCCACAAGGAAATTACGACTCTTAGCGTACCTGCACCAGTTGGCACTACAATACTTGCAAGACCCATCTGCTTTGCTTCAGGTCCCAGCACTCGGCGGCCGGTTAGGATCAGGTCCATGGCACGGGACAGGCCAATCAACTTAGGAAGACGAACAGTTCCACCATCCAGGAGCGGTACTCCTACAAAGCAAAGTACGGCAAGTATGCTCAAACGTGTCTGAAACTTAAGTTATATTAGTACTGCGATTAAAACACCCAGTTTCAGAGATTAAGAGTACTTAGCGATTGAAAACGCTCGCTGAATCTCTGAGTTCATCACTATGATGGACTGCCATAATATGCCGTCGACACTTTTAAGAATACTCGCTCTGATTATATACGTAATTCAGTTACCATTCTCAATATTCTGCGCTCGTGAGTTAGTTAAAAAATTGCCCAATTTTAAAAACTACAGTAACGTATATGTTAAGAGGACCCAGTTTGCAAAGTTGACATACTGATCCACGTATTCATAAGTAGAATCCTGTTTGCGATAAAACTTAATATTCAGGTAAAATCAATCGAATGAAGCAAAATATTGATCAGACCACACAAACCAACCAGAAACTTACCAAATCTTCGACAAAATACACCCATAACTGCAGTTTCTTCGACTACACGTATATCACACATAAGAGCAAGCTCAAACCCCCCCGCAACTGCGTATCCGTCTACTGAAGCAATCACTGGTTTCGACGTCAACATTTTTGTGGGCCCCTGAAATTATCACATCATCGTTAAATGAGCAATCTACAGTCATGGATAAAATTAAATGAGCACACAGATCATTCCCAAACGTGATTTGAGCTCCTCGCCAGTAATAGGACCATAACCGCGACCGCAGCCCCAATTGTTAGTAATTAAATCTTGCAATCGTTTCTAAACACGGTTATAACCGTGGTTTCAGACTCAACGCGAACGAATTTCGAAATACGACTGGTTGCCAGCAAAAGCAATTTCGCGCATTATTTTTAATATATTCATGAAAATGTACCACTCTTCAATTTTGCAAACAGAATACCTTGTTATGCTTTATTGAATCTGCTAAGAAATTATCGGCGATTTGCAACTATGGAATTTTCACTGCCTCTGTAACGTTAACTCACTTGCGTCACTGTCTACAAAAGTTTTACCATACGACAAGTAAATCCACCAAAAGTTAAACTATCAAACTAACCAGAGGTCTGAATGTGGACCAGTCAACACTGCCAAGCTTTGCTTGCGTTTCTTCGTTAGCCACTTCTGACAAATCATAACCAGCGCAAAAATTGCCACCTAAAATGATATAAGCAAAAATATCGACTTAGAAGCTGTAACTTGGTTTGCTAACTATCGCATGAAAAAATTTGCATGCCAGCTAACGGTGTCACTATTTGAGTTCCTCAATCACTGAATGCTTGTGATGACCATAATAGAAGTAGTACGTACTTCAATTACTAAATCCGATATCCAAAAACACAAATTCCACCCTACGTAACAGTTATATGCATAATGCCTTGTCTAAAACACCTACCTCAAACATAAAATACTTGCCTTAACGACAGGTTAGCACAAAACCCATACCAATTTAGAACCTGAATCTGGACCTTAAATTTACAAAATACCTTCATTTGGGTGAAAGTGTTGTATAAAATTAAATCTGGCAGCGGTTTGACATTGCAGGTTTAGCAAGCTTGATACTCTACGGGTAATAGAAACATGTGAATTTGGAAACATCATAACCAGATTTCATTGAAGCATGGATCGAGATACGAACCGCGAGCACTAAAAGTTTTCAAACAAATGATTCAGTCATCATCAGCTTAATTTCGCAAAGACATATAGATATTTCCGAACTTTGCGGATTCAGCTTTTTGAAAACCGAATCCGAATACGACTCCGAACCTTCAAATTTTGCTGCATCTGAAACTGAATTCGAACTTTTGTTGCCACCCTGCAGTTTACAACACCACCAAAGTATTGGCTTAACGTTAACCGACCTTTTCCATAAAGTATGGCAACAGGAATATCATCATTAGCATCAAACGCTTCAAATTCTTTTTTGAGCAACAACGCAGTCTCGTGATTAATTGCATTTCTCTTCTGAGGTCGATTAATACCAATTAGCAAAATATTATCATCAACCAATTCTGTTACTACCGGTGGCTGATCTGAAAGATATAACGGGAATAATTCAAATTCAAATATGATTTTTTAGTAATCACAATGAGGTCACAAGCATAATAGTTTACTGTTTAGTTCTGTACGTAAATGTAAGTGTAGCGCTACGTATAGTTTTGATGATGTTCGGTACCGTACGGAATCGTACTCGAATTACTCACGTACGATACCGTATGGTGACGGACGGCGCCGCACAAGAATAGCGCCACCATAAGTGTCCAAAATAATAAACTTCTGCATTAATTACGTACTTTATAACTAAACATAGTAAATTAAATTTCGGCCTATCATAACATGTAACAGTAAAACACTCTTTAAAACTATGAAACATTGTATCCACTCACCCGAATCCTTCAGATCAGTTGAACACATTCTGACGCAAATGGGACGTTTAAAACTTCGCCAGAGTGTTGAAAGGACACAGGTTGTAGTCATGAACGCATGAAATTTAACAAATTAAGCCAATTGGCGCGAAGGCAACAATGACAGTCATTGAATAAGTAATTCAATTTAAATAAATTTTTAATGCGTTCGTTTAAATTCAAAATTGCAACTGCCTACACACCCCAAAATTTCACAATTTCAAAGCGAACGACACACCACAAGAGCATCCAGATTCCGCGTTCGGGTTTGTCGATATTCGAAATCCCGATTTAATTAACTCATCTGCATAATCTACCGTTGCACCTTTGAGTAAATCAAGCGACACCCTATCGACCACAACTTTCACTGCACCGTTCCGGCGTAAAAATACAACGTCGTCCGTTGATTCAGAGCACGACGTAAGTTCAAACTTATATTCAAACCCAGAGCAGCCACCACTTTCAACTGATACCCGAAGCACGTCCCCGGGCTGAGCAACTTTGAGCAAACGGTCGCAAGCAGTATCGGTGATAATAATTTCGTCACTAGAGGTGTTTGAATTAGCTTCTTTGCTATCTAATTTAGCATCAGTATTAGCATAAACGGTACTAGTGCTTAGTTTAATACTGCTAAACCTAAAGCTATTGGCCGCTCCGTAAACAGCACGAGTCAGAGATTTTATCATTAACTATTAAGTATAATAAATATAAAAACTATCTTATATTTGCTCTAGAAATCAATGCAAACACACAACAAATGCCAATCTGAAAAAGTATCTCTAGCGCTCGTAACTGATAAAAACAGAAATTTTAAATAAAATGGCCAATGTAAAGAACAGGGGCGGAACAGTATTAGAAACATATCCCTAAGCCTAGGCCAAGCAGAAAAATTTGTCCAAAGCTTAAGCTGACTCTTTTCTAGTCCCACAGAATAATGTTCCCCCTAATCTTTACATGGGCCAATAAAACTAACAGGTTATTGAACGAAACTTAAGATTTCAACGTTGAAATATTGTCGCTACGTATAGATAAGCCCGGATGACAATGTACAGCATACAAGAAACAACTATTTTACACTACAAACGAATGCTACCAGGGTCCAAACGGGATTCCGCTTTCGGCATTTTTGTACCTACCGGTTCCGGTAAATTTTTACCGAAATGAAAAACTCCGGTATTAAAATTTGATCGGTTCCAATTAAGATATTTCGCTACAAAATTACGACAAAAGTAAATAGATTTCATTAGTACAGTATGCAAACCTTGACAATCGCAAAAAATAAACCATCGGAGCTAGCTTTCACTTCCGTGGATTAGTAAAATCTAAAATACAGCAGATAAAGTGAATACCTTTCTACAACTAGGGTTATTTCATCAATAGACTTCATTACAGTTCAGCAGGGTGTAAACAGATTGTAAAAATAACAAACCGAAAAGATCAAAATAAGGAAAACAGCAAACATCGACGTATAAAGGTGTCAAAGATGCAATATTTCTCTGAGAATACAATTGAGGCAAGGAAATATTCGCCGGCTTTCTAAAATTTAAAAAATAGCTGATGCACCGACGTTTTTAAGATTTTGAATAAATGTAATTTTTATTTCATATCAAACTATTACAAGATATTTGTAAACAGGGTGCAACCAGAATTTAATGCGGTAGTTTTCACTATCTGGTTTCGGTAATAAATCAGGTATTTTTTTCGCCGGAATTTTCTAGTATGTACCTACGATATTGAAAATGGCATGTTATGCATTGCCAAAATTTTCAATGTGTACCTTACCCGATAATTTATTATACGTTTCCAGTCCACCTACCGCATTTGTCAGGATTTTGGCATTCTAAATGGTGTTTAAACCATTAAAAGCGACAAAATGGCGTTAAAAATGAATTTTTGTGTAACAAGTATTTTTGTTTCCTGGTTCCGGCTCCATTCCGGTATTTTTGCAACTTTCCGGTTCCTATATTTTATAATTCGGGTTACACCCTGCCTGTGACGAATAATAGCGCTATAGGTCGAGAAATAAGGTTATGCCCTTTCAAACTAAAATTCTGTCTACGCCCCTGCAAGTACGTTGCAAGCACCAGACAAAAGCACCGTGCAATTTCAGTCTGGTGCTATATGTTGCAGTGTTTACAGCGTTCTTGAAACATGAAAATTTATCAAACAGCGTTATTACGGTGAAAATACGTTTGAACAATCAGCCCATGTTGATCAGTAACTAGTTAAACAGCAAAGACAAACAATATTTTACTTAATCTAGAATGGAAGAAATATATACACAAACATAAGATTAACTGACAAAGTGATCAAATATGAAACACAATTCACTATGTGGATAGAAACACATCGCTTAATTAATCAACCGAACCTTTCAATATATACAGATCCTGGGAATTACAAACCACAAAAGACAACTTTTCCTACGGGTTCAAATATTTAGTATTATAATGTAATATGTATATCCTTTATTTGGTCTTGGTGCACAAGCGTTTAGATAAAATGTGCATAGGAAGCTGAGCAATATTAATTCCAAAACATTTTCAGCCTAATATAGTGACAGGGTGGCACTGAATCCACGATTTCACCGAATCCGAATCCATTGCTAAATAGCGAATCCGAAACCGAATATTGCATGCTGCAAATTTCAGATACGTATATCTAAAATTTTTTGTTTCAGAGTACCAATGCAATGCTACCCAAACTCTTAGCCGAAGCATAAAGGTCAAAACACAGACATCCGCGTTCTGTGTTACAGAACATCAGATGATCTAAATTGGAAACATATCTGTTCTAAAGAACCAACAACGCATAAATGCAAACTAACCTATATATCTATTTACTGTTTAGTTGATTTGCATACGAACGTATAAAAAATTTGCTGTATGTATATAAAGACTGTTTATATAACAAGTTATTTGAAATATTTATTGATTAAAAATGAACAAAGGTAGTGTCGAACAATGTTGGATTCGGTTTTAGGAATTGGGCTTTTTCACAACCGAATACGACCTACAAATTTCTGCCTAATCCGAACCTATGTTGCCATCATGATATTCGGTAAACACAACACATGGTATCATTCAATTTTCATGTTTTTGATCAATGTTCGCCAACAGCTGTTGTTCGTCCTTGTAATATTTGGACGGATATATTGTCGTGAAGAACGATATCGCACCTGTCGCAATGCCAATCAATACTGCATAAAAGGTATTCAAACGATACCGGCGGTGAGCATAATATCTATCGAATCGGCCCATGCGGTTCCCGCATTGCTTGATAAGGTAATAAATGTGATCTAAGAAAGCAGAAGCTTGGAATGGTACAAAATTAAAAAACTTAAAGCGGTGACTAGAGGACTCAGTTATAGGTTAACGTTCAATGGCGCTACCAAACATTTTGGAAGGGAAGCGACAGTAGAATATCCGAAATTTTGCACATCTATATTTGTCATGCACGATTATAATCATATATCAGAAATGAGAACTATACGCCTTACGTCGGGTTATGTCTGGTCTAAATTTAAGTTCTCTACGGTTGTAAATCTGCTGGGCGCCGGAGTTCGCGCTGTCTAACAGTGTGTTTAACAGGCGCCGGTATACAGAACCACTATCGCTCAGAAAGCACATGCAACATTCCGAAGCCATAATAACAGAGTCAATAGCCTAATATCTGTAAAAATATACCTGCGCTTTGTATTTTGCTGTAAAAACGTTCTCAAAAAATTCTTAAAACCGGCCGTGCCGTTGGCGAAGAGCGATCAAGCTCATGTTATAGATATAGAACTTGACCGTTTACTTGAAAATCCGACAGGGGTATTAACGAAACAATATTTTTAGGTCAGAATACTGACATTTCCTTTCAAGTGGGTCCGATTAACGCCCGCAATTATAAAATCTGAAGAATGTCCTCACGAACCAGAAGCTCAACGTATTTTTTGTACAAATATATTCAATCTCGTTACCAAATATTTTTAGTCAGTCCGTTACACGACAAGTGGAAGTAAAGAAAAGCACGCGAGAAAGAAGCCAATATATTAAATCCCAATACAAAGTTTGAGCTTGCCGTGCGCCCGGAGGGCTGAATCGATTCTTGACATCGCGAACGCTATGTTCAAATAGTGCCGTAGCTGACATTTTAACAAATTTTGTGAGAACTATTAATTCTGTCAGTCAGATCATGGAGCCGGCGCACTCCCCTTGAATAGAGTCCGTAGAGACCGTATAGTTCCAACAATTAAAGCTACTCGATTTTGTTTAATGTTCCTATTCCGGTTTTTTATCGCTACGCTTTCGGGTAAGTGCTGGAAACTTATCTTTTGCTTAATAAAACAAATTTCACTAGCTACGCAGTTACCTGGTTCCAGGGCGCATATTCTGAAACTCATGCAGCGCATATCACCACTTATTAATAGGCATTTGAACTAACGAACTATTGCTGTTTTGAGTTTCAAAATTTTCGCTGAAATATTGCAATCAAAATCAGAAAAGTGTTCTGAATTCCGAGGCTCATCGCTCTCTGTGCAGTTTTCAGACTCGAAATATACACAGCAAAAATACTTCAGCTACTGTACATAATACAGGATGTTTAAGTCTTGTTAGGAGCCGGTGATTAGGAGTGCGAATCTCTAAATAAAACAGTAATTAGTATGAAGCACCCTCATTTAAACAAGATTATTGGTTTTTACTTGTTTACAATGACGATTTTTATCAACTTTAAATTATGTAGCAAGTATTATTATAAATTAGTTGAACTGTATCATCACAAAAACTACTGTAGTTTAACATGTACTACGTTTTTAAAGTCATTCGTGTTTTCGTCACTCCTGCAATACATAGCTAGTGATAAAATTGTGGATAACTGCAGGATTGAAATATGGGTCAGAATTCTCAAATAAATATGCGTAGTACTAGGGAGGAAAGGATGTCCAAATTCGGCTTAATATTAGGCACGAAACAAGTATTTATATCCGGTTTCGGTCATGTATAAATCTGCTAGATACTGTCACTCTTGGTAGGAACCGGGCTGGGACTTCAGACATTTTAACTACGCAACTGGAACAGTGGGTTATGGATGGTTTCTAATTTCCAACCTTATGCGTGTCGCGCACAGGTAGGAACCGAGCCGGGATTAAAAACTTTTAACTAAGCAGCTGGAACAGTGGGTTACAGGTGGTTTCGAATTAGCAACCTGCTTGTCAGGAAGGTGCTGTTACCACTCCCCACGTAGCCCGCCTCTCTGATTGCCTTTTTCGTCGTCTACATGGCAACCATATGGTGCCGACTGGGTACCGTGTTCATAGCTCGGTAGTTTACTATTGTGTCCACGGAGTAGCCCCTTTCTCGTCGACTATATGTCGACATGTATGCTGTCGGCTGGCATACAAACAGTGCACTATACTGTATTGCATACGCACATAACGGACAAGCATGTCTCACATGCTTGCAGATACCTAATAGTTACGGTGGTGGCCCCGAACTTTATAAAATTGGTTTTTACAAGCGGGCGTCTTTAAATGCTGATGCATGCGTTTCTGGGAAAGTCAAGGAAGTTAAAGTTTTGATTCGTTGTAGTATAAATAAAAAATTCATGCCAACGCTTGTCCGTTATGTACATATTCAATATATCGTGTTATACTACTATGCTTGCAGACAGCATACGTACGTGTTGACGTATAGTCGACAAAAGCAGTTTGGGACGCGGGCTACGTGGCCCGGTTATAGAGCGTTGTTTTCCGAATTTGCAAGATTGAGGCTTAATCCCTCCACCGCAGCTCTGCTTTTTCAACTGTTCACCAGGGTGTAACCGGATATGTATCCGGTTCCGGCTTGGTCTAAAAATCGGCATCCGGCCCTGGTATTTTTCTTTCCGCATATTTGTTTAAAAATTTAAAAAATGAAACTGATTGATAATTTATGTTATGCATGCGTAGTTGATCCCTTTTTGTAAGCTTATTATGATATTTCGCTTGGCAGGTTGAAACTAAACGCAACCTTTCAATAAACATAAAATAACGGAAGAGGATCGTTGTTAAAGTGTTATGCTTTGTCCCGATTATATAACATAGGCCACAGAAGGAAAATTTGTGAGTTACGTTCTGATATTTGAATGCCGGTTAGTATTAGATTGGGATAGATACTTAGACTTGCATGGATACACACGAATATATCTCAATTTATGCTTTATTTTAGTTTTTTGTTTTGAATTTCAGTTATTTGTGGAATTAAATAATTGAAAATGTATGTGCTTCTGGTATTTTTTGAGTGATAAACAATTGATTTACGAATAAATCATACGTAATTAGTGCGTTCAAACATTAATTGAAAAAGTAAATAATATGGTTTACTAAACCAGAATACAACCTGTAAAGAAATATGACATTAAATAAAACAACGAATTAACTATCCGGCTCAGGCGGGATATTAGATTATCCGGCTCCGGCTCCGTCAGTGTTTGGTATCCGGTTGCACCTAGTGAAAAAATAGAAGACTAGGGCCCTACTTAAATTGTACTGGGGGAGCTACTTGAATACTGTAAGCATGTGGGACATGCTTGTCCGTTACGTGCACATGCAAATGCAACACAGTGCCGTACACTGTATGTATGCTAGGCAGCAGCATACGGACTTCGTGGCGCAGTGGTAGAGCGTTTGCTTAAGGATTTGTAGGTCGATAATCAACGGGGTATATGTTAAATTGATTTCCGATTGCACTCTGTATAGCACCTATTATATATCAGTTGTTGATAGGTCTTGTGGCTTTGGAACTAATGAATGATGAGCTTTGAAATTTAGCATTGTTTTCGAGTTTGATTTGTCCTGCGTCTCTGCCAACTGGTAGATTCATAATTACAGGAGTTTATTAGTTTGATAACTTTCGCTAACTTTTGATAGATGCTGTACGCATTGGAGAATATGGGAAAGGTTTGCACGTGGTTGTACATTCGAAATGTGCAGTTGTTTTAGTTTAATGAACTTTTTCCCCAGTGTAGTAATCACATATGTAAATTCCTGTGTATATTGTGAATCTAAATGAAGTTACAGATTTACTTACAAACCTATAAGTATAATGTATATTTTGTCTTAATATATACATTATATTTATATCGTAAAAGAATATTTGCCTATTTTATTAATGTGAATTTTCCTGACATATACTCACTCATCAGTATGCGCGATGAGCATCAATCTGCTACTGCCCGCATAAGTCATTATAGTGGTGATTCCAGCAGTACTGACGAGTATGGGAGTATGAAAGTTTTTCACGCGAGGTATATACATTTAAATAGTGTTTGTTGTGGGGAAAAATTTTCAATCTTTGTGTCTCACTCGCACGGATCATGCATTTATTTTAAGTTACCTAACGTTTGCAGTTTGCGTGGTATTATGTTCGTTCACAATAAAACCTACATAATCACTATTATAAGTACGTATATATGTGTTAAATATGGAGGTTTCGAAAAATTTAATTTCTTTTCTACCATTGGCTCGGAAAATCTCCATACGAATGTTAATTTTGAAATATTTTGTGATTCATTATTGATACTTATAATTTATATATATTTTGTTGTTTAGCGATGCTTTTCCTAAACACAAAGCAGTTCAGTTGTTTGCATCACTTGACTGGCATAAGCCTGAATCGCACGCAACAGCAACAGCAACATTCAACGCTTCAAATGTTACTATTGTAGCGTCCAGTAGTAGTCCTTCCACTAATCATCTAAATCGTCGTTCTCCCTTGAATAACTTAGAAGCCAGTGATATGAATAATAATACCGGCTGCAGTAGAAATAAGTCATCTTTACCCAATATTGATACGAGCGTCGTTAGATCTACCACAACAGCTGCAACGACAACAACTGCTGTCACCACAAATGCACCGTCGACAAATATTGAAGACTATTTACCATTCCAACTACTCGCTGGCGAATTTGCTCATTACTTTAGTGTTTACCCTGACAAAATATTGATTTTGACCAATTATCGGCTGTTGGTTGCAGTTGATTGTGGAAAAAAGGTACCTATATACATACGTACCTAATATTTTATCAGGAATAAATATGTTTTACTATTAACTACAAATTAAGACAGGCCCTTGGTTTGGTAATGGTGTTGCTTTTCGTGAGTAACATTTTAAGGGTAGAATTAATATTTGATGGGTAAATAATTGTCCAGTTTAAGCGCTTCGCGTCCGATATGTTTTTTAATTAGTTTACTGGGAACCACATCCATGCTGTTGGGTTATGAACTTGTGATGTTTGGGATATCAGATATCCGTACTATGTTTTAGTATATATGTTTAATTATTTATTCCATGCCCGTAAATTATGTTATTTCAGGTGACGGTTAATATTCCTGTGTTGACAATAGAATCAGTAGAAATCAAAGATTTCTTCGTCTTGTTCCTATCGTGCAAGGACGGAACAATTACTGAGTAAGCAGAGTGTTGTTGTCCTGGATTGTTCAGTTCAATTACTGACTACGTTTAAATGGAAGAAAATCTAAATTCGAAGTCAGCCATCAGATTATTCTTTTTATGGTCCACAATTCTTTTATTCAAAATTATCATACTTTTGTATCGCGTTTTAATTTAAACTGGAATGCGTAAAGTGAAATTGTTTGGCTATTTTGTACTAATATATAGTGAATTTCTAGATCAATGTGATTGTGTATCTTGTCCAAATACAGGAGGTCACTTCATCTTAAGTTGGAAAGATATACGGAAGCGTACTTTCGGATGACAGAGTAATAAACTTCTGCAGGCGACGCACTTTTAGCCATCTTTTCTCGTAGTATCTAGCCCTCTATCTACCTCAGCCTTACTGTTACACAATGTAATGTTTGCGTTTAGGATTTCATTTCATAATAATGAAACATGTGCTGTGTGGTCAAAATGTTTGATACAAGCTACTGCTGTGCCCCTGAAACCTGATGACATATTTGCATTTCCGTACTACGCATGGACACTTGATACAGCGGCTGCTATAGCCGCTGCAAGCGAGACCGCTTCTAATATCACAGCTGCGGCCTCGAATCAGACCACTACACCCATATCTACTTCTACTCAATCACCACCTAGAAATGGTGAAACTGGGACCGGAGTGACAGTAGAAAACGGATTTAAACGGTCACTGGTTGCAGCGCAGTTTGGCATGAATAAAATTGGCAATAGTATGTTGGTCCCGTTTATTGGTAAGATTTTAACATAATTTAACTGTTGTGTATATTTTGTGAAAAAATGGTTAGAGAGTGTGGTTGTAATAATAACTCGCGGTTCTTTGGTGTTTTTGGTTCTTGGTTTTCTAATATTTTATTTTTTGTAGAACCACCGCTGAAAGATCCAAAAGATCTTGTGCGCTTTGAATTCAAACGTCTTGGTTTTAACGGAGACTACTGGCGTGTGACTCATGTAAACGAAGATTTCAAGTAAGAAAAGAACACAATGTTTATAATGACGCATTGCGTATTTTTAAGTATATACTTTTACTAAGTATTATTATTAAAGATTACTCTTTGTTAGAATATACTCTTGGTATTTGGCTGCACCATAATCAATATTTACTGCGGCTATCGCCAGTGTAGTATGGAGTTTTTAATGAAACAATTTTATTCCAAAATATATACGTAGGTTTAATTCAATGTCTTGAAGCTTTCAAGTCAAAATAGATAGTGTGTATATTATTTGTAATGCTTGTATGTGACTCAGTTGTTTTATTTGTATTTAAGACTATGCAGCACTTATCCAAAGTGCTGGATTACGGTTAAAGAAATGGATGATGATCGAATTGTGAAAAACGCAAATTTTCGTAGTATGAATCGAGTGCCTGCCGTTGTCTGGCGGTAAGTTAGGTTTATGTTTTTTGCGAATATTAAACGGTTCCGGTGTTAAAACCACAATTTGTTGGGTTTTTTTATTCTGGAATTTTTCACACGGTATTAGTTTGCAGCACAAGAAACCACCCTGCTCCCCTTAAATTTTTTTATAGAATGTAACCGACATTTTCCAAAACCCTGGCAACTCCCTTGAAGTTCTTGTATACAAACTTCAATTTTCCTTGTTTTGACGCTGTTTATCCTTGTATTAACTTGATAACTTTGACGTTTGCCTGAATCGGTTCCAGGAACGTATAGATTTTAAACCGGCACCATTCTGAGCCTTTTGAAACCGTATATAGACGCGTTCATGACTTGAAAATGTTTTTGTTGTAATGTTGCTAGGTTGCAACCAGAATTCCGGTTCAAATTAGAATTCCTATTCAAATTCAGTTCCGATTGCGATTGGAGGGATAATCCGAATCGGAATTGTAATTTATCAGCGTTTATAACCTATGTTATTGTATTAAGTTTCATAACCAGTCGTTGTAGGACTATTTTATTGAGCGAAGCTCGAACACACGTAAGCAATTAAGGTAATATGCAAATTAGTTATTAGCTAACTATTAATTTATCGGTTTTGGGGGTTTGTAAGCAATTTCCTCAGATTTCTCGCACCCAAAAACCCTTCAGCCACCCAAATAATTTTTGAAATAATTTAAAGTCCTAATTTTGACTTGTCAATTAAGCTAATATGCAAATTAGTTATTAGCTAACTGCTCAATTATCGGTTTTGGAGGTTTGTAAACAGCCTACGTAGATTCCTCGCACCCAAAACCCTTTAATGCTAAAATTAGATTGCTTCTAACTGTAATAATTAGTGGAATATTGTGGAAAGTCCTAATTTAGGCTTAATTAATTATGCAAATCAGCCTGTAGCTAATAAACGGTTTAAAATTTTAAAACGCCAGTGCGAGGTTAACACCCCAGGATAATTGGCTTTGAAACAAAAAAAAGTTTTTCAAAATCGGTTCGCCGTTCTTGAGATTCTTTTCGGACGGACAGACGGACGGACGGACATCCACCTTTCGACTCCCAAGTACAAAACATAAAACGCTTCGCGAAACTCTGAGCTTCGCTCGGAGTTTTGCTTCGCTCAATAACCGGTGCATATATCAGTTCTCAGCTCATTTTTTCTTATATATGGCATGGAAATTATCATAGAAACATTAATAACATGCACCATGAAACACATTTATTCATTTAACACATATTATTTAATAATAATAATAATAATATAATAATAATAATAATAATACTCGGTATGTAAAACGTATGGGTTCTGAAAATTTACAGTTCCGATTCCGGTACAAATTTCCGTTTTCGAATTCGGTATAATTCAATTCCACTTTGCATCCTGGTAAATACGTAAGGATTGTCGAAACGCTGAAATACGTATTTCGATGAAAATTTTAGTGATGGTTCTATAGGATTTTGTGCTAGCACTCGGAAGTTATATGATTACATTTACTGCTCACCTCATCTTAATTTTAGAGATTCGTTCACTGGCTCAGTGTTGTTGCGCAGTGCTCAACCGACTCCAGGTATAACGCTGTGTCGTAGCGGAGATGACGAGTTTATGCTCAAAGCTGTGATGACCGCATGCGACGCAACACGGCCCGGTTTAACAAGTTCGACCTCACTTAATGTTATAAAAAACGGTGGTTTGAGTCAAGTTGAATCCGTCAAACTTGGTGGTAAAGATTCTGTGCGAGGGGAGATGCCGATATACGCATACGGAAATGGAGATGTTAACGGAACCAGTGATTTAGTGGTAGCTGGAGGATTGGTTGTTGCTAAGCCTGGCTGTAGCGGTTTGAACAAGGACGTTGCATCGAAAGATTCAATTAAAACTGGTGTGGATTCGGAGATGAACGGTGAGGACGGGCAGAATTCAGAACACAAGGAAGTGACTAAGGAAGCAAATGGAGACACGGGCGCGGCACATCGGAAATCGAGTAAAGATGCTTCTCAAGGTATATAAGTGGCTGTGTATTCCACTGATTTTGGGGGTTGGTAGTTTCTTATTATATGGATGATGGTTAATTTGGTTTCGCTGCTAATGAGATTAATATATGTGGCGCGAGGTTTTATTTCTACTGATTGACTCGTTTTATCAAAATATGGTTTTGCTTTCATCTAAAATGTGTGTATGTGCTATAAATGTCACGGGGCCAGGATTAACCCGCGGCCTTGGCTCCGATACCAAAGCTTTAGGCTGTTACCTCCAAAAACGCTAAACTTCAAATTTCATGTACCTTTTGCATAAGCATGTGCCTGAGAGCACCGTACCGTTTTTCTCGTATTGCGTCACGTGACATTTTGCTGATACTCCCATGTTATGATCTGAGTGTTAATGCATTTATTATTTGCCATATCGCGTCACCTGACATTTTGCCTATGTTAATGTCATAAACTTACTGTGCTGTGTTCGGATTTTGGCTAACTTGTGCCACTAGACATTGTTTTTCTGGTTCCTTCCATGGTCCGTATGGCCACGACCCTCCCACCCTGTGGCGCCGGGGCCCATACAAAAATATGTACAAAAGATTGTTTAGACAAGAAAAATGGGCCTGAGGTGTCTGTAGCAACAACAACAACATCGGCGACAAAAGCAACACGACTTTTAATTGTGGACGCTCGCTCATACGCCGCGGCATTTGCAAATCGTGCGCGTGGTGGAGGATATGAATTTCCAGGCAAGTAACTAAAGGTTGTAGTTAGGAGATGCTCAAATGTATTATTTAAAGCAAACTTTAGCTCCAAAGTTTGACGAATAAGTAAAATTTTGAGATTCGGTACTCGGTGTACGTGATGATGCTGAATAACAGGGTGCAAAGCGGAACTTAATTATACCGGAATCGGAATGGGAACAACAAATTTATACCGGAATTGTAATCGGTATCGGAACTAGAATTTTTTAACTGTACGGATAATTTGTATTGACAAATATAACATTGATTTAGGGTGTTGTTGGTTTTTTAACAATTTTCAAAAACGTCGCATGAACTAACTGGCCCTGCTTTTTGGTTTTGCAAAAGCTAAACTACAATCAATTATTGATAAGTAAACTCATCGAAAGCAGATTAATAGATAAATGATACAGAATTTTGATCCAACGTATCACAACAAGTAGGATTAAAATTAAAATGTCAAAATTCGGATTCCGATTGATTGTGCAGTCGGAATTGGAATCGAAACTCGTTTTGCATCGGAATTCTAATCGGAATCAGAATGCCGGTTACACCCTACTGAATAAAATATTTCTAAAGTGACTGGCCTGGTTGACGAAAAATAGGTTGACGTGTCGTTCTATCGTCACATCAAAACTGTATTTCTGCTGAGGATGTGTAGATCACTTGTGGTTGATGAAACATCGTTTTTTACACGATTGTGTTTAATTTTACTTTTTTAGAATACTACAATCATTGCGAAGTATTATACATGGGAATGCCGAATGTCCACGCTGTACGCAAAAGCTTCACTTCACTCCGTCAATTGTGTTGCTATTTTTATCAGGATCAACGATTGTAAGTCCGCCTTGTGTGTCAAAGCACGTTTTCGAGTTTTATAAATGAAATTTTGGCTCTTATATTTGCATTTATTTGACTACTATTTTGAGCGCCAAAAAGTTACGTCTGTGTAGCTAGATGGAGAAGAATGTAATTAGTTACCGCAACAGATGTATCATATCGCGTTTAGTTTCTGTAGCAAACCGACCACCTTTAGTATCCGGTGTTTTGATTTCTAGTTTCGTGGGTATTAGTTTGAACATGTGATACCTGATTTTCGCTGTTGCCATGATTTTATTCAGGGTTCACTTAAGCACAAGTTTCGAAAGAGTCATCATTATTCAAATTATTGTGGTTGTTCAATTTTAGCTGGCTCTCCGGGTTAGAAAATTGTGGCTGGATGCAATATTTGAGTTCACTTATGTCGACGAGCGTGCTGGTGGCACGTGCGCTTCGTGAAGAGGTATTCTGTTTTACATTATAGCTAGAATTGGACTACATAGTGCTTGAGTGCAATATATAACGAAATGGCACGTTTATCTTTGTTGTGTGTTTCAGCTGCAAATTAACGGGAGGTGTAAAAGTGTAGGTTCACAACAATTATAAACCGCTTATTTAAAAGCATCTGCCAAATATGTATATAAATTTTCGCCATATATTTTGCACCGATAATGCTATAAAACAAGCTAACGGGTTCCATTTCTGGTGTATAGGGTCGAGACGACTGAAAATTTAACGAAATTACTGTTGGTAACTTTTTCTGCGTACTGCAATTTGCGTAACATTTGATAGCATTAGATTTATTATTCTAGGGACGTCCTGTGCTTGTTCACTGTACGGATGGCTGGGATCGAACAACGCAAATAGTTTCACTCACAAAAATTATTCTTGATCCGTATTATCGGACACTTACGGTGAGTTTTTGTAGGGTTCATTTTTTCAATTGCATATATATCGCAGCTGTAACAAATTAGCGATAGCTTTTCAAATTGACGAACGTTCCGACTTTTTTTAACTAAACAACTACGTAGCTGGAAAAGCGGATAAAGTTTGGCTTCGAACTGGCGGCCTTAGGATTCCGAGGTAAGCGTTCTACCACTGCACCACGTAGCCGGCTTCTTCAACTACATTTATCGTCGACGATTTGTCGACATGCTGCCGGCAAGCATCACATCATTTGCACTTTAAGACAAGCATATCTCATATGTTTACAGGGCAAGCTCTTTTCCCACTGCCAGGGGGAGAATGAGTCGGAGATGAAATGTGGATGTGAGAGAAGTTATATTTCTTGTATGTTAATGAAATTCATGTTTTTGCTTTGTCTAGATTCGTATGTATGTAGTACTTATATATAGGCGCCAAAATTTTCAGTGTAGGTACACTGCCTCGACCTATATTCATGTGCGACGTTAAAACTACTGTAAATCATGCCTAAAGGTCTGGAAATTGTGAAAAAATTTGTGTTTGTAGCTGAGTGCAAATAAGCAAGGTCGGGCGGTCAACTGCTGGGAGGAGTCGGAGTGCTGGCTATTGCGAATGGGGCTGGCCCTCCGCTAAGAGAACCCTAGTTTGGGTTCACTATATTACTTTATTTTAGGGTTTTATGGAGCTCGTCGAACGGGAATGGATTGAGTTTGGGCATAAATTCAACGATCGAAACGGCATCACATCGACCGCTTTGGGTGAACGTGCACCGGTATTTTTGCAATGGATCGATGCTGTGCATCAACTCATTGGCCAGTTTCCACTTGCGTTTGAATTCAATGAAACTTATTTGGTATGCTTTTCACTGTAACTGGCTTAACAAGAAAAAATTTTGAGGGGCACGACCTGCTATTATATATTATTCTTAAACACGATCATAGAACGAAGTTTTTAATATGAGAAACTTTCATAAGGGGTACTCCCCCAACCTGGCGTCGCTCCTGTTACTCATTCACAACCGCGTTTTGTGTAGCCTAAAATGTGGGTAACACCAAGAGTCCATAATAAGAGTGTGCAACTTCCAAAAATACGCGTGGCATAAAAAGTACCACCGCGCGTTGCGTGTTGCCCATACCCCCCTTATTTAGGGGGGTCAACTGCACACAGAACTCAGCTAAACTTAATTCAAGAATATAACCGGACAAGGTTTGCACTGTGTATCGCAACAGTATTTGCCTGCGTTCAAGGTTTCAAACCCCCCCCCCCCCAATGAGGAGGGGTAGACCAAAAACGCAACGCGTGCCGGGTACATTGTTTAATACGCAGAATGTACCCAGTTGCACACTCTTCTTATAAAGAGTGATCATCCACTCTTGATACAACGAATACAATTAGTCCAACATAGAATAACATTTGTAAATGACTATCTAACACACTTAAAAAGCTGGCGAAAAACAAAATTTCCGCAAAGCATTAATGAACCAAGAATTGCCTTTAGAGTTATTGATTAGGGATGTGCCGATACCAATATGTTTGCCCATGCCGATTCTTGTTTTGAAATTTTGCCTATGCCGATTCTAACATTAGTACACCACCATGCTTAATAAACAGATAGGATACTGCATTACATCATTATATGAAGACTTATACCCTAACCATCAAGCGATTATAATTTTTGATAAGAACGGGTCATTTCAATTAATTTTTTCAATCACGAACGCAAGAGAGAACAGTTTTCGTGACCAGGCACGCTGATATGCATCCAGAAACGAAATGGATAGCATTCCAAATGACTTATGTGAAAAAGTATCGGTAGAGAATCGGCAATTTTTTGCAGTGCCGAAAACTACAAAAAAGGCAATTGAAGTTATTTAATTTGAAAATTTCAATATTTTTTGGTGATTACCCGAAATTGACCAAGACCGAGAGTTTTTTGGCCGGTCTCGGTAGTAAGGTCTCGGGTGTCAGTTTTTATCTAGACCGCCCATTCCTGCTTAAAATCAAGGCTATTACTTTCGTTTAGGATAATTATGCTTGTATGCCTATTAAATGTGTTTTTCAGTTGAAATTATGTCAACATGTATATTCTGGCCTGTTTGGTACGTTTCTGTACAACTCATATCAAGAACGCGCAAATGCTAACGCACAATGCCGATCATTTTCAGTTTGGTCCTACTTGAATTCACCTCAACAGTATGATGGCGACGGACAACTAGGGGGAGGCTCATGGTACAACGAGTATCGAAACATTTTATACGAACCACCGCCTTGTTGTCCCGTACTAGAAGGCAGCGCAACTTCAAGGACCGCCAGTAAGAGTGTTCCGTTGTGGCCGAAAACAGACGTTATGTACTTGAAGTTTTGGACAAAACTATTTTGCCCACCGCGAAATGTTCAAACCAGCAATGATAATACGACGTCAGGGGGAAGTAATAACACGAATGGCGCTGGTATAGGCAGTGGTACAATCGCAACTGGAAGCAGCGCAAGTATTAACGCAAGTAATACTAGCCTTAATGCAATAGCGCCATCGGCCGCGTCTACGCACCAAACCGCGTATAGCGTGCATGGCTCAGTGGCGTGTACGCGTGTCAGAGGAGCTAGTGGGTCGTCGTCTTGTGCCGGTAACGGCACCGGTTCGAGCCGGGCATCGTCTCAAGATGTTTTGTTTACAGTCGATCCGTGTGTGGCGGCAAACGCAGGCGAAGCATGTTGTGATTCTGTTATGGATGACAAATCGATCCCAATATGCCGTCATGCGGTGTCTGCGGCGGAGTTGCTTGACCAGCCAAGTGAAACAGAGACAGATCCTTCTGTGAAAGAAAGCTTGTGTCACCGTCAAACGTGCGTACAAAGCGATCCAATTGCAGTTGTCAGCGCCCAAGTCGCTGGCGCGGCTTCTCGTTCTCGGTCATTTCTGGACCTGAGCAACGCTAGCAGTTGCTCGTTTTGTATTTTGTCAGCTTCTGGACGGCATAATTGCCCTGGTGCTGATAACGTATCACAGCATAATTGCACTGATTGTTCTAGCACGTCCCCTCGTTTGAATGTAAGTGACGGTTCGTTGACAAAATGTGGATCAGATTATGCGTTACATCGTACTGTACTTGAGACAGGACCCTGCCAGCGTGCTCCTGCCTTCGCAGACAGAATTATTGCGTCTAGTCCTCAGAAGCAAATACCAGTCTATTGTAGTCAAGCCGAAAGTGAACCCGCAAGAAGGACGCTATTGAGTAAAGAAGGTCTGTCTGGTACCCAACAAGGGACCGATGTTATAGACGGATGTCGAAACGTTCGCGAAGATCGCCCGCCGGACAGCGCCTTGTTTAGAGTTAGAAACGATTCTATTATTGATAGTATCTTACGTAACTGTGAGAATGAAGTAGGTCCGCGTGTAGTGACTCAGAATGCTAGTAATACCGTAATGGTTACCGCAAGCGATCGCAGCAATGACCGTGAGATAATCCCCAGGGAACCTATAGTTCACTGCCTTCGACCACAATATCAACAGGAAACGGTTGGTATTGGTCTAAACAGGAAAGCGTTAAATGTGTTTGACGTGGTGACAACGTTCAATGCCAAACTTAAATTTGATGATGAACAGATTACGAATGGCGTTCCGGATGGGAACGACACGAAGATTTTTACTTCAATCGAAAAAACAATGATGACAACTACTGCAACAACAACGGCACAGACGACAAACATGGATGATATGAGTACAAGTACTAGCGATATCAGTGATTCTGCTGCGCGATCAATATTTTCAACTGAATTTGACGGCGCTGCGATGGGAGCGGGCTGGAATTTGTTACCGCTTCAGCAGCAGAATGGGGATCGCGGTTCGCGGGCATCTGACTTTGATCGCAAACAAATTTATAATTTAACGATCCGGACACAAAAGGCTGGGGGTGGGTGGATACCAGAAAGCCGGGTCTGTGATAGCCAGCTATGGACTGCAAAGGGATATTTACCTTATGATGTTATGGCCGCTAGTGGGTGTAGAGTAAACGGGGAACCGCTCGATGCAATGTTTGGTGATGCTCGAAGGACTATGCTGTCACAGCAACGAAGTATAGTTTCGAAGCTAAGAGATGGCACAGACTTGACGAGTATCACTAAGTTGGTTGACTCGGACGGTTTAAGTGCAATCTGTGATCCACAACAAGCACGTATTCGTGCGATTGATATTGCGTATAGGGTAAGTTTAGGCATGACATAGCTTGATTTGAGTTCTGTTTATTTTGAATTTTATGCTGTTTTGACAAGTATTTCGTAAAATACAGTAAAGTTAAGATGATCACAAAGTTATTTGATATGGTGTTTCTAATGTAAAACTTGATATTAACGTGAAGACGGTGGGACTTGATATTTTGCAAGAAAGTTCTAATTCGACACCAGGTTTTTCTTCCAAGTGCATCATCTTTTTTTCTCTAGGTTGCATCGGAAAAACTTTTGAACCAGTTAGTACTTTTGTGGTTAGCGAAATTCCAGCAAAGAATTAGATACTACGTTATAGTCATCGTTGTTGTCTACATGTTCTCAGACTACTATTGCTCGCCTCGAAGCGGAGAATTATCGGCTTCGGGTAATTGCTGAACGCAAATTAGCGACAATTTGTCGTTGCTGCGGTGGTGATACATCGGCTACTAACACAACTCTCAATGGCGATCATGGTTGCGGGTTTGCCTGTGCAACTGCGTCGGCGACTGCGACAGCTAAAGGTGTTTCGCTGAACGGAACTGCAAGACATAACACGTCTAATAATGGGACGCCGTGCGCTCGACACAATTGTGGCCCTGGTGGTTGCGGAGAGGTAACTAAGCGATGTGGTAATAAATGTAAATTTGTTTACATTGGGATTTAATAGTATTGCAGTAATAGCTGCGAAGGATTTCATAAGCGTCAAGTTATAAGACAGGAGCATTGAAAAGATATCGGCTTAGGAACGAGTATAACTGTTTTGCCAGATTTTTGTGCAATTTTATTAGTATTAGCTGATTAAGTTTGTCACGGTATAATAGAAATATTGTAATTGTTGGCACACAGTGGCTGGTTCCCTTATTGCTGGACGCAGTGGTGTTTTTCCTGCCTCAGTGAAACTTCTGACGACAACGCAAATGTGTTTGAAATTGATATTTATGCCAGCAGTTTTAGAACTTCGGAAATGAGCATATGCAGCCGTCGTCTGTTGATAGCAATGGCGGATCTGACCTATCGTGGGAAGCTGTTGATAAACGTGATGGTAAGTTATGACTTGCAATAAGATTTGTACTAATAATTGACTGCGATAAAATGTTAAGCGATGTTTTTATTTTGTTTTAATTAAAAATGATGTTTTAGTATTTGCTGTGTAGTTTTAGGCAATCCTACGCTTTGGATTCCTGATCATATAGCGACAAAGTGTATGGGGTGTGATCGTAACTTTTGGATGGTGACGCGAAGGCATCATTGCAGGTATATCGTTTCTTTGCTGTTTGGCTGTAGGCTTTAAAAGTATATAGTAATTTTGGACTAAAAACATACTCTAGAGTATTGCTTACTATTATGTTGATCAGTGTATTCTTAGCGGTTTAGCTGTAAATGCTTTGTGGAATTTGGAGGTCTTTTCCTCTATATTTCAAGGAGAATTTGGCAGGCGGTTCAGTTGAGAAATTTGTAGCTGTATCTGGGCTATCGCGATGTCACTTCGAAAAATGACGTCGTGAATGCACTGGAATATTGCATTTTTCGCGTAACTGTTGTCAATGTTATTGTGAACGGCGCGTGCACGACGCTGATATTTCATTGATTTTAACTTTTTAAATAATTGTTCATAGTTTTCTCTAGTATCTCTTTTTGACGGTTTCAGAAGTTGTGGCAAAGTATTTTGTGGCAGATGTTCGAACTTTCAAATTCCAGTACCCAGTGAACAAATTTACGAACCGGTTCGTGTCTGCTCTGCTTGCTATCAAAAACTGGAACTTGAAACCTATCTGCAGCGCGGAGCCGCTAAAATTCAAGCGTAACGTTGTTTGGTTAATAGCTGAATAACAGTGCAATTATCGTACGCTGCATTCATTTATGGTTGTCAATTTAACCAGTTAACGTCGTTGCGCATTGCGCAACCTTTATGAACCATTTCTTTACTCGGGCCCACTTTATTAAAAAACCTCATAAAATCCTAGAGATTACTAGAAAACGTTTCTACATTCAGCTTAGTTCGTGTATGTCATTTGTACAATTGTTGTGAAATTTTATCGTGAAAACTCATCCAAGAAAACAGATACAGTACATTAATATAAGCATGTCGTTTTAATGTTGTAAAATTAGCTCATGGGATTCAAAAAATTTACTGGAACGGCTACAACCGATCAACTGGTGATAAACAACAATTTTAGTTAGCTTTTCAGTTATTTTGTTGCTCTCAACGATAACTGGCGTTGGAGACGGCCCAGTTGTTAACTGATAAATTAATACTCCTAAACATCCTGAATACTGGAATTAATTTTGCAGTTGTATTTTCAATCACTTTTTGGCACAAGAACACAAATAGGTGTTCAGTGCAAGACACGAGTGTATTGTTGTCGATGCATTTTGTTTTTACGTCTACGCTGAACCCGTTGGCTTGGGTTGGTTGATGACTGCGTACCCTATGTACTCACGGTGCGACCGGATTACCGAATGCGGATAGTGAATTTTTTACTGTAAACGGGTATTAACCGGATAAGAATCTACACGTTGCACTATTTGACGTATTTGAATCATGCAAAAATATATGTTTACTGAATTAGAATTACTTGTTATCTTGAATTTTTCATTTATACTTCAACGTGTCAAAACTTGAACTTCTTGACTTGCCAGCAGGGATGTGCAGTCTCGGTCAAAAGGCGAGAAAGATTCCGAGACCCAACCTAACGAGACTGAGACTTTTAATCTCGGTCTCGGTCAATTTTTAACCGTTACCGAAAAAAATAAAATTAAAGTTTTAACAAAACTTTCGAATATTTTTTATCTGCTTTGAACTGCCGCTTCATACAATTAAACTAATAAATCGCGGCCAAAATTTATTGTTTACTTTATTTTTCAGAACATGCTCGGAACAAATCACACTGTCTCAAAACACCCTCGGTACAATCCCTAATTCAGAGCTGTTGTATTGTTTTAGCTCCTAAGCAAACCGAATAGACTGGAAATTTTTTAACATAGCGTGTAGTAATGCGGATGACCCATAATTTTTAAATGATGCCTTAAATGTTTTTAAACGCGAAAATGCAACTTTTTGTGCTTTGTCACTATAAAATCAAAGTGTTTTGGGTTTCTTTTCAAAAATAGAGTTTTGGGTAACTGGAGGGGTCATTCTGTTTCTCAAATAGCTGTATAACCAGGTATCAGTGCTCCACAATCATTCACTGTCTGTGTTGGTTGTCAAAATCCACAAGTACTTCCGGGCCAGAGCTGCGATCTAAGGAAAATTTTTGTGGTGGCTTATCGCTTTTTCACTTCTTTGGTTCGGTTTGCAAGCCACCGAGACTGAAAAAAGCGAGACCCAGACTAGCCGAATCCCGAGACTTGCCGAGACCGAGACCGCCCATACCTGTTTGCCAAAAATGCAATTGCAGCAAGATTATTAAGTCACTCACGAATAAAATGCAGTTTTGTGGTAGTCGGGATAAACACCGCAAATATTCGATATCCGGCTGATTTATACGGAAATCGGATACGGATATCGGTTTCTTGACGGATACGTATTAAACCAGATCCGTATATCCGATTGCACCCTGTATGTACTGTAGTACTTTGACTATATACTTATTAACATTTTATGATGTATCTTCAGCTAATAGCAGAGTGTATTCCGCAAATTATTATTGCGTTCGCAACAGGAATTGGAATTAAAATTTGTTTCTTTCAATTACGGATTCGAGGGTGCAGCCAGCCAAAACTATTTTTAAAAATTTCATTCTATTTTCAAAAATTGATACATTGTTTTGGCTGTCTCTTCATGCATCAACAATTTTACGTAAAGTGCCGTTTAAAATGATTTTGTCAACAATGGTGCCAATCTCTTTTAATCTAGTAGTGGCATTCTTAGCTGTGTGTAGCACTTAAAGCTCGTGATATGTCCTTAAGGAAGTAATTTTTGAAAGCTGCGGAACTGATGTTTTTGTGCAGCGGCACAATAAGTTAAATCCGAAAATGTGCGAAATTTTTGAACTGACCATTTAAGAAAATGACCTCTTACTAATGTAGATATGCAAGGTTTTGTGGCACTTGTGACAAAATTGTGTAAGTTTGTAAGACTGGTCTAAATATAGTGTCCAGCTTGATTTTGTTTTCGAAAACAGATGGTACTTGTTGATTTTTATGACTTTGAATTTTTAGAGTTCAGCTAGATTAGCAACCTAAATTACGTTCTGGTTGCATTCAGTCTTGTGGTTTTTCAGGGTATTCGCAGTGTATAAAGTTGCGTTTGTTGCGTTTCTTACCAACGAAGCAGATTTTTTTAAATTTAAAACTTCAAAAATTGAAATTGGAGATTATTGTGTGCTTTTCCTTCTATAGTGAATATTTGTTCTAATTGTTTAGTTTTCAGAGGTCTACTGCTGCTTTCTGCTAGATATATAGATTTGTATTAAGTGTAGGTTTTGTTGTTAAAATATTGCAAAATTGGCTTCAAACGTTTCTCTCATTGATTGCTGTATTTCCCTATTGTGTAAAGTGCTTGTGCAAGCAGTATACTGTCAATTATTGCCGATTTTATTTTTGTATGAAGGTTTATCTTGACATCATATCCTTAACACTTACAGATTATCGAGTTGGGTTTCTAAATCATGCTGTATCCTACCAGATATTCGCTTACGGTAGGAAATGTTAAATTTTGCTTATCGGTTGGAAAATTTGAGATGAAATTATTGTTTCATACAGTAGTACCACAATTGTTTGATATTGAGTGACTTGTAAGTTCGCACGAAACGATTATAGCAGTAAGTCGTTAGTTCATTCTTCGTGACGTCAAATTTGCCTGTAATCGCTGAAGCGTTTGTGTGGAGTTCAATCTAGGGCACGATCTTCCATACATATAAAGGTTTACGCTCTGACATTGGTTTCATGAAGGAAATTGCTTCCGTAAGCTTAAAACAGCCTAAGCATACGCCTTAAACTTGAACGTGGGTGAAAGTGGGCAGGATGAGCCAGTGACACATGTATCGAACCGGTTCGGTACACATATGGAGGCCTGAGGCATTTGATTAGGCTTGGGCTCACGCATATGTTTCGCCGTCTAGATTTTATTCGGAACTTCTTCTGTACATATGATGTAAGAGATGAGACCAAGTCAAGTCAGATGGGAAAATGGTTTGACTCACTCTTTTGTTTCGTTATAGTGATAGTAGTCGCTTACTTTTAGGAGCGTAACCGTTGTTTAACTAATCTTAAGCTTTGGCAAAGATCTGTCCTAAATCTATTATATTGCAGTTCCGTAAGAATACCGATGCGGTAGGCCGACTTTTTCCCCGGCCGAATTTTCCTTCCGGCCGAATTTTCCTTCCGGCCGAATTTTCCTTCCAGCCGATTTTTCCTTCCGGAAACTTCGGCAGGCTGAATTTCCCCACATGAAATTTAATGGATGCTGCTATACAGCGAGCTATTTTCGGATATTTTGTGATGCGTGTTATCCATAGTAAATACAAAGTGTTTCCAGGATGTGGGACGCGGACCCCACTCATCGTGCATCCCAGCACCGCGCACCGCAACCATCGCCAAGCGGAGCGGTTTTAAATTGTACGATTTGGTCACAATTTCATACTGATTCTCGTTGCGATGGTTAATGTAACTTGCGTGATCATACTTAGTGCAGCCACCAAGTGCTATTGGGTCGAACCGTAACCATCTTTTTCACCATTAGGAGCATTTTTTGAAGAAAATGCATAGATCGTGGTTGACAAATAGCAAGCAGTTGCAAATATTTCTTGTTCTGTTGCCCAGGTCTCGGGATCATCCATATTGGCACTGTTTAAGTATGTTGTAATATCTTGATCGGTAAAGTCCTCTAAACGCTTCCAGTCACCAATCTCTTTGTAACCAGATTCCACATCAGTAAATACGATAGCTAATACAACAAAAAAACAAGCACCATCACCTTTAATCTGAACAATTTCTTGGGATCGCCCAATGATGTTGCTGTTTTTTGGCTGGCGTCGCACTTTAATTTTCATGGTCATCATAGCCGCCGCGTCCTTTTGCCACGAATAATTGATAGGACAGAATATGCTATGATTTTGCGGCTCTACAATCTGTTCAGTTGTTATTTGGTCACCTAGCTCAACACTATGTTTGACGTCATCTGTAAGTGAGTGAGTCGAATTTGACTCTGGCGGAGTCGAATTTTGACAGAATTTGTGTAGTCCGGAAAAGCCTATTTCGGAGAGAATCAATTTGACTCACTATTTTTTGCAGTGCACATTATTCTGTAATCGTTCAATTGCAAAGCCTTATCCTAAGCCTATCCATAAATTGAGGAAGTGTGTACAAGCCCTGAAATTTTTTGTTTCCCTAAATGTCTAAGTTTTACGTTTACAGGCCTAGAGTTTAGTCTTTGAGTCATCGGGGAAATGAAAATTTCGCCTGACGCAAATGTCGTGAGGAACAGTTATCATGTCAGAAGTCGAACGGCAGCGCGATAAAGGTACACATGCATTCGATACTTAGTATGCCTAACATTCATCACAAAACATCTGAATGTAGCACTCTCTATTGCAGCATCTATTAAATTTCATGAGGGAAAATTCGACCAGCCGAATTTTCCTGGGGTAAAATTAGGCCTGCCACACCGCACGCCTCTAAAAATAACTTGTGTCGCGATAATCAAATATATCTGTTCTATATCACTTGCTTGTTTCTGTGTTGTAATTTTGTGCTTTTTGGATTAGTACAACTTTGATCCAGTCGAAAATATATGCGTATTTATATTTGCGTACGTTTGTTATAGATAAAGCAATGTTTAGATTTTGTGCACAACTACAATGTTGTTTGGGTTCGTCTATCGTTTATGATGTATTGTATATTTAAAACAGTTTAACTAACGATTTATTGTTTCTGTCTGTTTTCTGTCTTTTATTCGGAATGCACCATATGGTTTATTCAAAGATGTATAACGAAACAGTAAAATGACTCTTATGGTAGATTTATTACGAGCGATTAGGATGATTTAATTGGAAAAGAAATTGAAGTGCGGTGCGCAATCGTTGTTTGTATACGTTTCCACGGCAAGTGCCTACCTCAGGATTAGTTTGAGATGTAAGTACCTAGGTAGTTAGGACTGAAGGTAATCGACTAACTATTAATACCGAATTTAAATTCGCAGCGATTCAAAAAGAAATCCGTGATGTTATTTGATAACAGTTTCTGACTCTGCACGATTAGCAGTATAAATCTCACCAAGTCCCACAGCCTGTAGGGTAACTGGAAAGTTTTAGCCGAAATTAGTTTTGCATAAACTCACAACAGTAAAACATTTGTGCTAAATAATCTGAACCTGGCAGATGAGCTATCATAAGCATTTTGTATACGAAACCCGCAGATTCGAGTCAGTTTTGTTACTCTCAGGGTATATTAGAGATGTGTTCACAAATGCCAAGATCACTTTCGCGCAAAAACGAAGCTACTGTTACTTACAAAATTTAAGAATGGGACAAAGTTTCCGACTCAACTTTATATGGTTCTGGAGTCATTTACGCACTACTATTAGGGATAATTGGCATTTATGGACTCTAATTAGGGTTTAGGGTGTCTATCCGCCAACGGACTCCTATTGATTGGGACTCAAAATGGGGACGCCATCTCATTCAGATAACTACAATGCTTAATGCTGGCGATGTCGTTTTAGACGAAAAATTTGCTCGGAACGTTTCGTTATAACTAAAAAATTTTGGTTTCAAATCCTAGTATTATATGATATTCTACAGGACTATTTTGACTTGTCTCAAGTATGCAAACAGCATGTGGAATACATAAAATTAATGTGTCCCATACGTGCTGGTAGCATATAGCTGCAGATTTTCTGATCTATTAAGAAATAGGTTTAGCAGACAAAAAAATCTGGGATAGTTTAATATAGTCTTAAGCTTTTTCTAAATCAGATATCTGTTTGCATGAAAGATAGATATCTGTTTACAAGTTCTGTTACAGAAATACTGAAAGCTCTGTTATAGAAATACTGAAAATTCTGTTATTTGTATGCCTTGAGATAGTTGAAGTTCTTCAAAAATAGGACAGTTTTTCAATGAATTTGCTAAAATTGTTTGATATATAAGTACATAAAACTCATCATCATCGCAAGTCTAAAACATTTTTTCATGTTTTCGCTATTTCTCTATAAAATTTTACTCCGAAGGGAGAATATTGCACCCAACCCCAGTTAACATAACAACTCTATTAGTACTTTTACAGTGGTCCTGGCATATGATCCGTCACTTGAACGAGAAGTAATATTGATTGCTCCAATAAAAACTATAAAACCTGCGCTCCTGTTGCACGGACGTTCGTCGTTAAAAGTTAAAACCTCACAATCATTATAAATATAATGGCTCATGTATGGAACATGGCCGGAACAGTAGTATACGCATATTCCTAAGCCCATTAAGCCTAAGCGTAAGGATGAGCATATTCTTAAACCTAAGCTTAAAGCAAACAAGTTAGTCTAAAGCTTAAACTGACTCTATTACAGCCCCGACGGAAAACGATCCGGCCCTGTTCTATACGTGGACCAAAAAATAATAATCAAAAAGCATGCATCATTCCATGTTCCTTCCAAGCCTTCGCAAATATCAGTAATTCTGTGTATTTCAAAATGTCAAAAATCAGTCATTTTATCAAATAAAAGTTCTTGAAACCTCAACTTACAAATATTTAGTCTCTTCAAGTGAATATTATTCGTAAAAATAAAACCTTTAAACTTTTGCAATCGAACATCTGTTTTCCGGTTCCGTTCTAAACAGGTCACTACCTGTTTCCGTTCCCGCTTTTTATTATCCGCTTATACGACCCTGGTCATAGGTTATTTGTGATTTACAAACAGAGCTTAGAGAGGTGTTTCCTAAAAATACATTTGTTCAAAATATAATGTTTAGTTGAATGATCATTTGAGCGGAATTCCGGCATAATTTTCGAATATTAAGATTAGGTGGTTTAAAAATCATTACGTACACTAATCGTGCTGTCTGAGTTTCGTGCGCAATATCTATTTTAAAGCACCGTTGCAGTTTAGTATACCTACTATATAAAACTTTAAAATCATGATGTGTGTATCTAGAAAGGTATTTTTGAATGTCTGGATATTTTGTTGTGTGATTTGTTATAAAAAGATTTTGACCTTATCTCAAGTCTGCAGAAATTTTTTCGATTTGTCCGCCAAAGTATACAACTACACCAAAGCCTTGCCTAAGCCTAATAAAAAATTAGCCTAAAGCTTAAGCTTACTTTAGTGCAGTCCCGTAGAAAAAGATTCCGCCCATGATCTTTAAATACATGGTCCGACTTCGAAAATAATGTTTTATTTTTAATGTAGACTCAGGGCTCTGAATATTGAAGCTGTTATTCCCAAGTTCAGAATGCTTGATATTAGCAAGAGTGGATGATGCATACTAGCAAGAGTGTGCAACTGGGTAAATTCTGTGTAGAAATGAATGTACCCGGCACGCGTGGTGTTGTTGGCCTACCCCTCTCCCTCAATTTAGAGGGGGGTACAACGTATACGAATCATGCCATTTTATGTATACGGCAACAAATTTCTCCGCTTATAATTAAATTGAGGTTTGTTGCAAGTGACAGCGACCCCCTCTAAACAAAGGGGTCAGCCAAAAACGCAAACGCCCGGTGGTACATTTTGTACCATGCGGAAGCCAGGGAGTTGCACACTCTTGTATCATGCACTCTTGATAATATTAACACATTTGAAAAATGTTGTCAAAAATATGTTTTAACTTCATGTTTGAAAAATCTCGACAATTAAAAGTTTGCTTCAAAACTACAATCAATCTCCCGAAAGGGCAAGAACATCCCCCGAGGAAGGCATTAGGGTCTGTGCCCCTTCCAAATTTAGCTGGTTCCTCCCAAATAGACTCGGTCTAAAAGTAAAAAATATTGAATTGCAATTGCTATACTTTTCTGCAGGCGCCAATGCGAAAGGATGCAACTTTTCTAAATATATTCACGAAATAATTTCACCACCAAAATTGCCAGAGTCTTCGTCAAAAATGCTGCCGGAGCCGAAGGCAGAAAATTTCGAAAACGAATGTTTATATTTTGCGAGTGAACATCTGAACATTTAAGCTTGCATGCAGGGCCAAATTTCTTCAGCTTTGTTCAGCTTAGTCTGATTCTAATCAGACTGCAACACAAATAGCTCGCGAACCCTATATATGCCAATATATCATTAATCCGTAAGCAGATTTGGAGCAGGATATGGACGCAGGTCAACGAGTTGACGAAATTGGCATATACATAAAATTATTATTGCCTTCAAGATTTGCAATTGCTAGCTCAGATTATTGGACCAACATAGTCACTAGACTTAGAGAAATGATTGTAAGCCTAGCCCTTGGCAAAAAACGTTTAAAATTTTTTACTGTAAATCGCAGGTATTCAATTTGCATTTGAACTCATATGACTAATGATTTGTGGAATCAAAATGTTTTTTGATTTTTTCACCAAAGATCTTCACACAGACTTTAATCGTAGTCAAGGTTTTCCGCATTTACTGGCGGTGTGTCCGTATCGCAGTCAATATTTCGCAGGGACCTTTTATCGAGTGGAATGTAAATATTTAGTTTAATGTTTAGCTATCACAGCCATAACCAATATCATGATTGAACCCCATGAGACTTACTTAGTGTTGCTGAACTTTTGATAAAGTTAAGATAAGCAACTGTGTGGGGCCCTCGAAGAAGTTTTAAAATTAAATTTAGATCCATATCGCTGTATAAAATATACTAATCAACTTGATTGCAATATTTGCAGCCGACTCAATATCAATAGAGCAAGTTATTTAGAAATATAAAAATCTAGTATATATTATTATTTGCTTATGTATTTCAAACCTGCTGGAACAGTGCCCAAAATACGTTGGAATTATATTGATTCCTTTTACTTGCCTATCTTTTAATATTTACTTTATTTACATTGACAGGAGCAAGAAAATATGTAATGTGCTCCTTTAGTCTCTTCGGTTATCCGTGGCCCAGCCGGCTTTGCCAAAAATGATTGGATTTTATAAATTGTTGCATGTTTAAACTTCTCATAGTCTCCCCTGATCATTCCATGCTCAAATTTGAACTTCTCAAAAATTCGAATTTTAAGGTCCAATGGTTCATCCTGGGACTCGAAAAACCCTTTGTCAAAAAGTTAGACAAGATAATATATACCATTCAACGCAGCATGTAGAGCTGAGTCGAATGGCGTTCAATTTTTATAATCAGACATCTGGCTAACGAGTAATGGTCATATAACCGATTTGACGCCCTTACATTTTGTTACGGCGTCATATCAATTATTTGATCTTACCTCGTTAGCCAGACGTCTGGCTGTGAAAATTTAACACCATTTGACGCAGCTCATCATGCTGCGTCGAATACTATATAATTTAACTTTTTAACAAAAAAAACTTTGGGTCCCAAGGTGGGGTGCTTAGCAGCTCAAATTCTAATTTTTCATAAATTCAAATTTTAGCATGGAATGATCAGGGAAGGGCGTGAGAAGCCCAAATATGCAAAAATTTTCGAAATACAATTTTTGGGCAAACGCCGGCTGTGGACGAATAACCGAAAAGGCCCCAAATAAGCTTTTCATTTAAAAATACAAATTCTCTGAGGCGGAAACAACACAGTTTTTAACGCTCAAAATCGTAAGACAGTGTTAACTTTGAAATTCAGATCTACAATTTAATCAGCGTAAAATATCCAATACTCAGAATAGTCAATGTGCAGGTGTTACATTCATCACTGATCACAATAGAATACGCATCATAAGGCGACCAACCATAGCAAGGGAGACATTTTCTTTACCTTACTTTGAATATGATTGGCATACTTCCAGAAATTTCAGGGGGCTAAACGTTACCAATATATCCTTTTGTTTTCACCCCTGCCTCACCGGAAACCGGGTTGTTGTCGCTGGTTCATAGGTGTGTATAATCTGCTGACAAACTACTTAAGAGCACAAAACAAACTTAGCAACGTCATGCAGCTAATATCCAATGGCTTCCAGCAAACTGGTTAAAAATTCTCGTTTTACAATTTCTCCTCACATTTAAGGTTAAAACTAAAACTTGGACATAGGCCAAGGTTTAGGCAAAGCTTAGAAATTGGCAAACTTTTCCCTAAACGTAAGCCAAGCCTAAGCGTGAGGGAGAAATTATACAAGAGCCAAAGCAATTTTATAAAGCCGAATGTTTCAGTTTATCCCCTGCCCAGTTTAGTTACAGACCCGCGTTGTGTATATGCAATCAATCTTTAGGCTTTAACCAATCACAGGCGGTTAATCACTCTGACGTTGTGATACGCATTTGGTTTATTAATGAACCTACCCTCAACTACTAATTTATACCAATTCGCTAACAAATTTTTTAGAGTCTGATATCCGAATGATTTTTGCCTAATTTCTGGAATCAGCATTTCTATTGACTTCAAGTGTGGTAAAGAACATCGCCTGTGTAAGGGGTTTAATTTTAGCATAGGACAGACAAGTAGTAACCAGTTGCATTACACTTGTCGTACAGCGCATTTCGTCACCCGTCCGACTCCGCCTGTTATTTGTGAAGACGGTCGGCGCCGTACGGGTGACGTACGGTGACGTTTAGCGCCGTAAACGTTTAGCGTCGTACTGGTGACGGACGGCGACGGACGGCACAGGACAGGTGACGTACGGTGACGGACAGCGCCGAGCGTCACCAAAAGTATAACGCCGCCCTTAGGGTTACGGTATGAATTATGGTTCCAATGATTGTCCCGGCATGTTGTAGACGCTATTTTTGTGCTCTAATGGCAGGCGTTAAAAGTCAAAATATTATATTTTTACTAATTGTTTCGCGTCACCGTCCAAGTTAACAATGCCGTACACCTCCTTTATAGTAATTTTTACTGATACAAACAAAATAACCAAAATTTGATGCCTTTATTTCATTTGATCAATATTTCATCAAGCCATAACGTTGACGTAATTGTATTTCTAAGCCTAAGCATAAGCCTTAGCTGCAGCCTAAAGGTTAGCGTAAAGCCAAAGTTTTCTGACGAGTGGCGTTCAGACAAATGTTACGAAGCTCAGTTTATGCTGTATGCTATATATCTACCAATTTTTTATGGTGAAAAATTGTAAGGTAGGGACCTTATCATTTTACAACAAAATATTTGCTGACGAGGGGGGGGGGGGCGTGCGCACTCCGTTCCCCTCTGGGTACCTTTTGTAATTTTAAATGACTACATTAATAATAAACCTTTACGATTAATCATGGCGTTGAATTTAATGGCAATTTATGCGTCTGCAACAGTGTTGATTGCTACGTGTGCAATCAACTTTGCAATTAATGACAAGGGTGCGTCCGATCAACATATACTTGTAAGTTTTCAACTTCAGTTGGATATGAGTGGAGATTCGATGCAAAAATATCGTTCCATCCGAAGAACTCAAAACTGAAATTTTGAGCATAACTTAAAAGTCAAATTTTACCGTCGGAAAACTCAGAAAAAATTTGATATCAAAAACCGATCAAAGTTTTAAAACCAACAAATGGCTTCAGACTTCACCCTCAGTAAACTTTTAAGTTCATATGCCAAGCAAACTATTATTAACACGTCCCAGTGTTGCAAGGTCCGAACAACTCTCAGCTTGGCGTTGGAGCTAATCCAGAGGGCTGAACTGAACTCGAATATCTCCTTCGAAAATTACTAGACACCTTACAAATATGAAGGGCGCAAAAGGTAGTTTTGGAAAAATGGAAAATCCCAAGGCATGACCCTCTGTGCCCCCCACCCCCTGAATTCAAACGCCTCGGGTCGCCAATAGATCATGCACACTGACGCTGTTGGTTTCCAGTATGCTGCCTACTGAGTTGTTTCTGGCTTCAGTATCTGTCACTCATAAAGAAGTACCTGGTGTACTCATGATATTGTGAATAGTGTATAATTGTATTTAAGGCACTGTACAGCCACCTGCTGGGACATCCAATCAGTGCTTTTCCCGGTGATCGGCATCCAATGAAAATAGTTATGGTTAGTATTGATAATGCATTGTAATTAATAATATAGTTTTCTACTTTATTCATTTGCTTCTCAATTTACTTAACGACACGACAACTGCTTAAATTCAAAGGTGCAGGATACTGTTATCCTGAAGGTTTCTCAAAGTAGCAGCTGATCATTAAAAATTAAAATATAATCAAATTTTAATAATTTCCAACGGTTTGTTAAAAATAAGTTTTAAACGGCAACTGCATATAGTTCTGAAAATAGGTACCTGTCGTCTGAAACTAACTAAAAATATCAATCAGCACGCGTCCATCGCCGTTAAGAATTTGCACATTGTGTACACAAATTTTAATGTAAATTATGCATTAGTCGGCAGTTGTTCCATGCATGACTCAACGTTTTCGGAATTTTAGACGGAAAACAAAGCCATACGAAACGTTGTTCCAAGTTTACCTGCGATTTATTTAAAACGAAATCCAACAAAGGTCAGTTTTTCGTTTTTGCTTTTCTAATTGTGAGTTATGTAACACCTGTCGCTAATATGTTGTGCACAAAATGGAAATATTACGTATTAACTCATTCACTCATTGAGTATGCTATGAACAACTAAATGCACAATAATACACGAGCAGTACTGACACAATGAGCAGTGTAAAGACCAGGGGTGGAACGGTTTTGTGTGCTTAAGCATAAGACTAATTTTTGCCTGGCTTTAGGGTTAGGCTTAGGCTTAGGAAGATGCTCATTCTTACGCTTACTCTCAGACGTAGATATATGTTTATAATACTGTTCCGCCTCTGTTCATTACATTGGCCAACTCTCCGGTTACAGTTTTAAGACCCCTTGGCAGTGGTAATAGAGATTCCAATAGAATGTTTGGGGACAGTGTCAAGAGATTTCCGATAAGGGCAAACAAAATTATTTCCTCGTTGCGGGACCGTGTCAATCATTGAAACCCTCGTCGTTTTTAACAAATTTTCATAAAAATGGTTGAGATTTAAAGTTTAGAACATGCGCTTCAAAACATTCTCATTCGCTTGGAGCACTGTTGGCCAAGGGCGGATCCAGGGAGGGTGGGGGGATGCATCCCCCACCGGCTGCCGAGTGTAAATTTGTTTCAGGGTTAAAATCAAACATCAAACTTACAATGCAAATTTTTGTTCCGATGTCTCAAGACTTCGCAGAAAACCGGCCTCTGGCTCCGGTAGAATTTTTGCAGGAGGTTCCGGCAATTTTGGTAGTAAAATTTTGCATAATTTTGCAAAATTTGTCGGTTTAGCGCGTTTCGTTCTGCATTTGCTACTATTTTCAGGAAAGAATTTCCGAAATTTTGCAGAAAATTAGCGTAAAACCAAACAAATTAACAACATATTGCAGATATTGGCTAAAAAATTAACTAATTAACCATCATTGTTACTACCTAATTTCGCCTCACCGCCGGCTCCGGTAAGGATTGCAGCATATCTGTAACAAAAAATTGCGAGATATATAAGTACGTTATTTATAACTAATTTCGAGCGTAAAATACAGAATTTTCGTTATTTCTATAAAAGAAACACGGACACCAATTTTACCGGGAACGGATATTAGCTTGCACCCTGACAAATACCTTAGGTCTTTACATCTGAGAATCAAAACACAGGCCGAATAGCGAACTAAATCCCTCCACCTAAACGAGCAAGAAGCCAGATGCAATTTTAGTATTAAATCCCAACCCAAAAGTTTAGTTCTGTTTGGTTTCAGTTGAGAGGTTTATTTTGTATTTAAATACCATACAGTTATTATATTCACGATCGAAGATAGTAAGAAGAAAAAAAGCATGTGTCCATATTCAATATATTAAAGAAATTTACTTCCGAAATCGGTATTCCGTATATAATTGATTTCGTCTTTGAGCGTCAATCTGTTTTAACCCGCCCAACCGGAGTCGAGAGAGGGCGCCAAGCACCGCTGTGGTAAAAACCTTACATATAAAAAACCTGGAAGCACTACATCGATGCCATGATAAATAAGACTTTGCGAGCGAACCGACCTAGAAGCCAGCAACACTTTACATTTTAATCTCAACAACATTTATAACTTATATGCGCAGTGTTAAATCTCCACAAGACGTGAGAGCCCCATCGGGCTCGAGCGTCAAGCTGCTATAGCTCGGTGGTCATCGTAAACGCCTCCCACCCGTGAGACTGGGGTTCGAATCTCACCTTGAAATTACATCTCATGTGAAATTGCAAATATTCATGTGAGAAAGGGTAATGAATAAATTCTTACTGAGTATCTCTAAATATTTCAGGAAAGAAAAACAAAGAACCAAATTATATCTCAATGGCTGCGTCAAGCTGGTCTTCGTGCTGTGTGAATTCGTTTATTTAATTGCTATACGTTTTTGAAATAAATTTTTATATTTAAAAACGGTATTCTACCGCTTTTAGTAAATCTTTTCTATGATTTAATAACATGGATGATCTATTAATGCTTGATTTGTACTCAGTTGTCATAAAGTAATATTTTAGCTTGTTGATCGGAAGATGTCAAGAACCTTCCCTCACACCCTTCCGGTATCTACACACCAGATCATAATACTGTTTTGGTTTTAAAAGCAAAAACACTTTAATTTAGTATTCATTTTTGCCTTATTTGTGGCTAAACGTTAAATTGTATTTGCAAGTTTATCTACACTTCGGGGCCGGACAAAATCTTGTTCAAGCTCCCCAGGAAACCAAGGAATGGATCCCTTATAATCACATTAAAGTGTACTAAAATTGCACCCAATGTTGCTTTTGGGATGTAAGTATAGGTTAAGCAGTTTTCTAAGTATAAACCTAAGCCGAAGCCTAGGCAAAATGATAGTCTAAAATGTAAGCCTACTCTTCTGCAGTCTCGCCAAAAACGGGACAGTTCTAAAACTGACTTGGTCCAAAATAGCTTTAGGAGATGTGACACATGTTAGTAAAGCACCGCTCAACGCGTTTAAACTAACGTACTCGAATCATTGTTTTAATTTTCGAAAGTTATAAGTAGGATGGGGGTATCTCCCTAGAAACCCCCACATTACCATTGCATCATTAGAACAGCTAAAATTTTAATGAAGTAACGTTTGATACTGTGTTTTGGCGCTCCAGCATGAGATCCGCTCCGTGTTAGAACTTGGGTGCGGGTAGCCTTTCACCTTGCTTAGGATCCCTTCAAACTGTTGTGGGCCAGGAAGCAGAAGCAGCTTTGATTGAAAACAAAGTAGTGCCTCTACCTCAATACTTTATATGTGCGGATTTTTTTACGTTTATCAAATTATCACTAGTGTGAGTCAAATCAAACAAGTACCCAACTGGTCTGTGATTGGAAGAAAAACTCACAGAATGACACTGCAATATGAAACTGCAATATTTGCTCAACCATAATGGTTTGGGCCATGAATTAGGACATCAACTGTATGAACTAGACGAGCCCCACAGAAGCCGGGGACCGCCTTCACCTGGGAGTTGAGGTGAATGAGGTATTCGGTTGCGGCGTATCTGGAAACAGGCACTTTTACTTAAAAATATTAAAAATATTAAAATTTTGTGTTGTTTTGATCAAAATTACGTCTTCATTCTTGGGAGGAAGCGAGTCTCTGGTTAAAAATCGTAAATCAATCGAAAAGGAAAGAACTGTACAGTTTAATGACTTAGGGAAACATTCCTATTTTACCGCCCTTATGCGGTGATCTTCCAAGAAATATGTGTTTTGAATATAGAAGGATTTGTTGGAAATCGTTGCTATATAAAGTGACAATTTTAAGGTAGAATTTCTTGCGCAATTTAACTGATGATTTTTAACTTTTATGTAGTATGCCGCAACATTTTGGAACCTCGAAACCGGTATATATATACATATATATCAGCGATGTTCGTTAACCTCATTTAATATCTGCCAATGTGCGAACATTACATTCAGTGATTTAAATGCAAAATTGTTTGCATTGAAAAATGCAGGATTAACACTGTGATGAAATTTTTGAAGAACCATTTTTTGTTTGGTGCATGTTGTGTAACTTGTGAAGTTAGGGATCGCTATACATTTGTTGACGTCCAGCGCCGTACTGCGCTGTCCGTCACTGTACGGCGCCGTCTGTCACCGTACGGTACCGTCTGTCACAGTAGGTTGCCGTCTGTTACCATACGGCGCCGTCTGTCACCGTACGGTACCGTCTGTCACCGTACGGTACCGTCTGTCACCGTACGGTACCGTCTGTCACCGTACAACGCCGTCCGTCACCGTGCGGTATCGTACGCAAATAACTGACGTACTATGACGGACGGTGACGTACGGCGCCGTACGGGTGACGCACGGTGACGGACGGAACAATTTTAATAATAAATAAATAGGTATGTTTGATTTTCATGTGCAAACAAAACCTGTATTTTTTCGGTTGTGGCTAAGTTGACAAAATACAATATATTTTTCGGTCTCAAGGGTGGTCTTGGGACCAAAGAAAATCGACTTTGTCAAAAAATTTAAATTTAGGAGTGAAATAATCAGGGCAGGCCATGAAGAGCTCAAATATGCGAAAATTTCAAAATAAGATTGTTTTTGGGCGAACGTCGGCTGGGGGAATAATTGAAACGACCCGAATTAGTACCGACAAATCACACTGCTTATCGACTCTCAATGGCCATCAGATAAACCTATACTGGTTTCAATCAGTGTTTGTGAGTTTTCTACATGACATACACAAGTAAACACAACCAATTACAGACAAAACCATAATGAATAATTTATTTTACAATTCAAAAATGAAGTTTTGGTCGATAATTATAAGTCTGTTTATATTTTACTATTATTTAACCTTGAGATTTGATCAATAACCAGAGATACCATTAATTTGTTGTTTATCATTTATAGAATTGTTTGTGTAACGAGAGGGTGCTTCGCCAATCGCGAGGTTGTTTCGCCGAAATCACTGAATCTTCTACTAGCGGATGCAAGTATTACTAGCACTAGGCTGGTATACTTTATCTTAATATGTAGCGTGAACGCATGACAATTTTGAAAATTGACACGTGTCAACCATACCTTATAGCGCGGTTTCGCGAGCAAAAGTAATTTTTTTATTGTGAACAATTCGTTATAGGCCCTGCATGCCAGGAATATACAGAACCAGAACCAGAAATGAAAACGAAACACAATCGTGTAGCAGTAAATCATAAAACTTTTGATTTGGTTAAAGGTTTTGGAAACAAAAAAATTAGCCTTAGAAATACTTTGGAAACAGGGCTGTAGCCAGTGTAATATGTTTTACGGGCGAAACCATATCAAATGTGGTTTACGTTTAAATTTTTCGTACAGGGGCTGAGCTTCCCATTGGACATCTAGGGCTAACGAGCTGATTGGAAGAAAAACACACTGCAAAATATGGTGAGTCAAATTGACTCTGTCCGAAATAGGCTCTACGAAACTTCATACGTACGACTCAGTGAGTCGAACTTGACTCTGGCGGAGTCGAATTTGGCTCAGTTATGTGCAGTCCCATACAGCTTCTTTCGGAGGGATTCAGCTTGACTCACTATTTTTTGCAGTGCACTTACGATGCCAGCTATGTTCTACGGTAAAAGCCCTAGCTAACATTGGCGTGAGAAGCACCTCAAAACGCCCCGGTAGGGGTGGATGGCAGGGTGCCATATGGGCCCCATTTTTGACTCGAAACAAAATTACGTTTCCTTGCCATTTTTCAACTTGCTAAATGAGATGCTTAAAAAATTTTCGCGTTTCACCTAAGAATTCTTTTTACGTTCGTCATTTTTGTCTTGTGCGTTTGCTGCATTTACTTTGCGGTTGCACTTAGTGCATGGCGGTGAATTGGTATAGGCAATGCGTGTTCATCACCCATTGATACGGACTTTAACTTGCGAAAATTTTATAACGCTATATATTCCTTAATGATGTGTCGTTTAGAAACAACGTGAACCAAATATTAAAAACATTTATGCGCTTCGCGCGGAGCGAAAACATACTTAGTTTAAGGCTTCGTCTAATCATTAGGTCTGTAGTATTACCGCCGCTGTAGTGTCTGACATTTGGTTTACACTAAATCAAAATTTTGTATACATAACACTTCTGGGACTGTGTTTAGTTTTCCGCTCACTTTGCTCACGGATTATCATAACTCACAAAATCTGCAGCCACCAACCAGTTCAGAAATGTTTGGTGTCAACACTGAGAGTATGTACTGCGTGATGAGATTTAGCAAATATTTGCCATATACCTTAAATTAGGGGGTAAACAAAACGTAGTTGCCTCCCACCCACGCCGCCGCGCGCCACTGCGTTATTCAAATCATCTGAGCGAACCTTTACATGAGTATATCATTGTCTTGGTACGAAAAATACATTACTGCACAGCGGAACGATTTCGGACAATTTCTTGACAACGTTTGGTGTACAGAAGACGACAACGAACGAAAATTTGTTCTCGGGGAGATTTTTCTTGTTTGGGGTGCTCCAACTACATCGCCACGGCCCTGAATCCTTACCATCGGCGGCCTTATTTGCCTATATACATTGGCCTAGCTACAGGGACCCAGTGTCTTGCCACGTCAGTTTCTGGGATCAGAAATTTTGTACAAAAATCAACACGCAGAATGTAGTATTCTTGCAAGAGGTGGTGTCTGTCATACGATGAGCTGCTGAAACTCTGTTATATATCAATAATTTTAGTAAAAACTTGTCAAATTACCATAAACTAGAAAACAATACTTAGTCAAGGCCGAGCGCATTTGTCATACTGGGTGTTCAACTCTTCGTACCGGACTCGTGCGCTAGGAAACCATTAAGGCCAGCTGCCGAGTTGTTTTTCCTAAATTGATGCCATATATATACATATATATATGTATATATATACATATATATATATCGATTATGTACTACATATATACACAATCGGTGAGCCAGGGAGCCCAGGCATGAAGGCGACGACAGGCGTCTTCCCTTACGACATCTCCAATTTACCTGGCCGAAAAAGTGTTCTACAAAAGAATTGTATATTAGAAAATTTTTTAGTTGTCCCCTCTTGAAATGTGTCTTGCTCCACTTATGCTTACAATTGCTTACTTTCAGCATGTTTTGTAGGGCATTGAGGATCTTAGGTTTGCGAAAACCTATCACTTCTATCAGGTTCGCGTTTTAGTTTTGCATCAGTCGTTTTGCATCATTGTATATTTTTGTTGGTAACTTAGCGAACTTTGTTCAGTTATTATGGTTTACACCGGTTATATATCAAAAACATTATTGTGGCTTTTTCATTGCTGTACAAGTTTTGTATGCGTACTGTATTGTATAACATGTCTGATTGAAGTATCCGATATGTCTGTCTACTGTGTCTAATGCGACTAACGCGTCCAATGCGTCTAACGCGTCTAATGCGTCTAATGCGTCTAATGCGTCTAATGCGACTAATGCGTCTAATGCGTCTAATGCGTCTAATGCGTCTAATGCGTCCAATGCGTCTAATGCGTCTAATGCGTCTAATGCGTCTAATGCGTCTAATGCGTCTAATGCGTCCAATGCGTCTAATGCGTCTAATGCGTCTAATGCATCTAATGCGACTAATGCGTCTAATGCGTCTAACGCGTCTAATGCGTCTAATGCGCCTAATGCGACTAATGCGTCTAATGTGTCTAGTGCGTCTACTGCATCTAAAGCGTCTAATCCATATAATGCGACTAATGTGTCTTATGTGTCCATTGTGTCTATTGTGTCTAATGCATTTATTGCGTCTAATGCATATAATGCGCCTAATGAGTCTTATGTGTCCATTGTGTCTAATGTGTCTAATGCATTTATTGCGTCTAATGCATATAATGCGCCTAATGTGTCTTACGTGTCTATTGTGTCTAATGTGTCTAATGCGTCTGTTTCATCTAATGCGTATAATACATCTAATGCGTCTAATGCATCTGTTGCGTCTAATGTGCCTATTGCATCTATTGCGTTTAATGCGTCTAATGCATCTAATTCGGCTATTACGTCTAATGTGTCTAATGTATCTATTGCGTCGAATGCATCCAATACAGCGAATGTGTCTTATGCGTTTATTGCGTCAAATGCGTCTAAAACGTCTATTGCATGAATTCTTTATGCATGAAAGTTTCTTACATCCGAAACTTGAAGTTGCAATTTATTAGTGAGAAATATACTGACGCAAAAGATTTAAGTCATAGGTATGAATACCCTTACAAGTCGAATTAATCCATTATCATTGACTGAACTGATACTTTATAGCTTATACTTGATATTTGTTGCAGTCGCCGTCAAGATTTAGAATGAAAATGATGTTTTCTTGCACATACTTACAGCTGCAAGGCACTTGTACAAGTTGCAGCTGCGAGTTGTCGCTCCAAAAACTTGCATATGGGCATAGGGGTTAATACGTCTAATGCATGTACAATGTCGCGATGCGCCTTTTGCGTCTATTGCGTCTAATATCTCAACTACGTCTACTATGTCTAATGCGACTAATGTGTCTAATGCGTCGAAGGCGTCTAACACGTCTACTGCATCTAAATGCGTGCAATGCGACTGGCGTGTCTGATGAGTCTAATTTGCTGTTTAATTTGTCACTTGCATAAATTTGATTCATACTGTAGACACTCGAATAACTGGTGGTAATGTGGCGATCCTATATGCAGACACAATCAATAGGAATCCGCATCCCTAATCAGAGTTTATAAGCGTATAGAGTCCCTAAACCCTAATTAGAGTTTATAAATGTCAATTATTCCAAATTATAGAGCATAAATAACTCTAAGACCAAATAAAGTTGAGTTCAAAACTTTAAAGCTTACCTAAGTTTTGATAGTACATTCCTAATAACTTTGCATTATTGCTGAAACTTTTGATAAACGCAAATAAACGTTTAAATCAACGATTGTTGCAATTCCGTACATATATCAGTAAGCAATAACGGCAAAGGGTGGGTTAAAAAATAGCGCAGCATAAATATCAGCTCCCCCTCTTATTCGGGTCACTACAGTATGTTTGCTCAGACCGCCAATAAAAGGGCCCACTACTACAGCCCTCCCCGATTTTTATAACTATTCAGCACTAAAATTGTGTTCAGCTTCTTAAAAGTTTGCAGAATATCGTCAAATGCATCTTAATAACGTCTAACGTGTCCTCTGAATATGTTTAACTGTATCTGATACGTATGAGGCGTCTAGATATATTTAATGCATTATTCACACGTACAAAAATTTCAACGAGAACATGCCACAGCAAATTGCAGCTGCAAGTTTATTTATTATGTAAAGAATTTGCACGTCCAAGTTGCAGCTACAAGTTCTTTGTTTCAAAAATTTGCACGTCTACATTGCACCTGCATGTTGCTTCTGCTGTAAGTTCTTTCAAAGAAAATTTTTTACGAGCAAACTGCAATTGCAAGTGTTTTGTGCGAAAAATTTGAACGTCCAAATTAAAGCTGCAAGTTACTTATGTGCAAATTGCAGCTGCAAGTCTTCTCTGTGGAAAAATTACCATGTTACACAAAACATTGCACGTATTAATGCGGCTTGGTGCTACCGGTTCGTCTAAGGAGTTCGTCTAGCTATAAGCACACAATTACGTGGTTTGTTCCATGTATATGAAAAAAATAAGTCTGGAGTAATTTGTGTTATTTACGCATGTCGGTACGTATGCAGTGGTGGATGGAAGATTTTCCTGCCAATGTTACTTTTAGGGGCTTAACAGTAGATTAAGCTTATTCCTGAGCCTAAGAAGCATAAGCGTTACAAAACTGTGTTCCTAAGCCCAAGCCTAAGTAAGCCTAAGCAAAAAATGTAATCTAGAATCTAAACCGACTCTTTTATAGACCCGCCAGAAACATGGACGCCCCTAAAAGTAACAAAGTATCATTGGCCGAGTTTCCGGAAAAAGGATTTTTTGTGCGCCAACATTTTAGAGTTTAAGAGAGTTTCTAGCGACCTCGATTCAGAGAAGTCGTATTTAGAAGGTTGTTCGCAAAATATCTAATTTACAAACGATGCCAGGTGGCACTCCAGGGAACACCTTCAAGCAATCGCAGTTGCTAAACAATAGCACACTTCAAATCTGTCAACTAAATTACCTACAGTATGCCCCCAAAATTCACACTAATCAATACTCCTCCATGCCCAAAATGGAATACGTACACAACTCAACTACAAATTATCACAGATAGTCTTGATACACGGAGGTATACCGATATACCTATCGGTAAACTCGAAATGAAATTGGCCCCCTAACGGGATTGAATAATGGCTCAATAGTTACATAATACGTACAGTACTCCTGTTCTAGAGATTCAAGCTAACACTTCCCTAATCTTCAATATCTAAAAAAAAATTTCAAACACCCCACAAAATTTTCTCAATTTTTCTTAATTTTTTAAAGGAGCGGAAAAAAAAAACCCGCCGCCCCCCAACTCTTTATAGTTGTAAAAAAAAAACAAAAAAACAAAAAAAAAAAAATACTATACGAGGTTTGTTCAAGAATTCGCAATACGCAATTAGATGTAATCTCAACCAAGAATATTCCAAAAGGCAGGTGTCAACCCAAAGTTTGCTTGGCTGCACCTCTATGCACAAGAAACTACGCTTATTACTTTAAGCGGGCAGTATAACCAAGAAAAGCCTTTTATACTACTAGATTATCACAACTATAGGACTACCTATGTCCTTTCACGAAATCGTTAAAAAAATCAGTGCGTAGTGCCAAACACAACAATACGAAGCAGAAAGCCTGAACTAATCGGTGAAATCGCGTTAAAAATTTAAGCAGCACTTGCTCTTACTAACGCCTGAATAACTGCCCCGAAGTAGTCTTACACTGGGCTTTTATAGGCCCTGATTGAAAGGTCAAAATAATTCTCGAAATTATTTCAAAAATGCAAAAGTACCCAAAAATTCTCAGTATTTTGTAAACTTATAAGTTTTACACGATTACAGTTTTCCAAGAAATGCTATTGTTTTGACTCCTCAGAGAGGGAAGTTATAAATTAGCCATTCATTTTCAACTGGTTAAAACTCGAATACAGATATATCTACCATCGTACGATAAAATTGAAGCTATGTGGGTACAGTAAAGTTAGCATGGCTTCAATTTTATACCGGTCAGTTATTTTCTACCTACGTATCAAATAATTCTCGCATCTAACATCAAAAACATTGTAGAAATCTTATAAACAATTCTTTCACACTCAAAAGAAAACATGCGAAGCGTAAAACCACTATTTCAGTTCCATGGCATTTGTTCGCAAGTGCCAATACACATTTTACGTAAAGAAAAAGTTAAAATACCCTAACTCGCCGAATAATAATGTTAAAGGGTCTACCCACAAATGCCCTCTTGCTAGTGCAAATATTTCATCTTATTTCGGTGGATCAAGAAAACGCATCAAACTGGTTGTCGTAACACCTTTTTAGACCCTGCACTAAATCAAGCAATGATAACTCACACAAGTCAACAGTATCCCCCTAAATTTGAAGGAGTACGTCTAGAACTTTATACCTTGGTACAACCTTGAACACAAATATCCAACCGTGTCAGAAATGTAAATGGAACAACATTTTAAATATCAAATTCAAGCCATCTGCATCATACACCCGTTAGACACAGGATTTAGGGGAAGGCCGTTGTAATGATTGTTACTAAATCATGTTGCTCAGTTGCGGCTCTAACACCCATTTAATTGGCAAAATTGTTTACCTTAGGGCTAGCATATCAATTAATTCCAACCCGTTTGCTATTTGTCGCATTCTCTCCACCGGGCAAAACGAAAACTATAGGAAAACCAAAGCTCGTATTATAGACTTAGCACAGACAAGCTCAATGCACAAGCCAACATCACACACAAAATTTAAGCTTTACGTTCATCGCAAACGCAACAAAACAAAAATCGCTTTCGCGACTAGAAGTTGTGCAACAAACTTTAAGCCAGGGGGCGGTTTACACCATCTCATCGCCGCACGTGTGTTCATTTTAACTAATAATATCATATATATAATTATCCAAGTATCTTCTGTTGCAAAAAATGGATCGTTTCACAGAATTTGTACAAAACAAACACTAACGAGTTTATATAACGGCAAATTCTAATGTCAATTTTCTTGTTCGAAATTTTACTCGTTAGCACATTTTTGACACGACCTGGAGGCCGTCTTTATTAAAAGTAGTTGATGTTTCCGGGTGTAAATTTTACCAAATTCGTAAAATGCAAGAAATCATAACAACTTATTCAATAAAATTTTGGTTTTCTAGGGTAAATGACAGTTGTAAAAATTTAGCTTTCAACAATAGGGAAAACAACTGATTTTTTCAAGGGTTGGTTGACAAGTGACCCCCTAAAGTAACCCTATTTGACCCCCTTGCTTTTGAAAAACCCATTTTTGATCTTTAAATGCCTAAAACTTAGATTATTAAACGCAGAATCAATGATACAAATATTGTTTACAACATATATACGGTAGGACTGTTATAAACGTTTGTATTCCAATGTTTGCATCATGACCCAATGGTCGAGTGGTATAGGTGCTGGACTGCGTATCCCGAGTTTGTGGGTTCGATCTCACCAATTTCGGTCGTGTGTTCTATACGGAGAACGAAAACTGACACCAATTTTACCGGAAAAACGAATATCCGGCAACAACCTGGTGTAGTCATGTAACTTTCTAATCAGTATTAATTGGTCAACTTTGAAATTCAGCATATTTTTAGATTTGATTTGTTCTACTTGTGCGCGGAATTTGACATCCGCAACCATAGAACTTCATAATTTTGAAAACCCATCACTAACTGGTTTCATGTTGCTTTACACATTTTGGAATACGGGTCCATTGTTAAATTGGACTGAAATTTTAAGACTTCAAAACATGGGCGCCCGCAGAAAAGTAAGTTTAGCGGGGACACCTAAAAATTTTGCGGCGACCCTACAATTGCATCTCAAGATTACTTTTGGACCGAGTCAATTTGGGGGGCACCAGCCAAATTTGGAGGGCACGCCCTCCCTCATGCCCCCAATGATGACACTAGTGATTCAATAAGACCCACACGCATTTTATCAGGCACAAACAATTCCACAAATAGGCAGATATAACAAGCGCAATCGACTAATTTAGCATAACCGCAAAAATAAACGTCTTTTCATTCGGTTTGCCAATTGTTTATCGTTGTCAAACAACAATTTACGCAAAGAGCAAAATTGTGTAATACAACTTCCCTTCTAGGATATATAGTTAAATGAATTGACGGCAATTTAGTGATAAACTACCATTACGGTTGAGTCACTTGGTACGTTCCAGTTCAACTTCAGTATTGAATGTTGATCTTATGCTATTGCTTACGGCCGTGAAATGTTTAATTAGTTGCTGCTGGTATTAGCTCGATTGATTTCGGGTAATTAATAGAATTTTTTAAGGAATTCGCGCGAGTATTTGCTTACCCCGTTTCTATCGCCGCTTTTAAGGGCTGCTTGTTATATTGTAAACCTTGACCCACTTAACTTGTAAAGTGTCGGATTCGGACGGATTTGTATCTACGGCTTCTGTGTGTTTAAGATCTATGATGCTAGCCATTTTAGGTTGTCTATAGGATGTTTGCGCATACGGATATGTCAAATATGGTTTTGCTGTGTTTTGGGGTGGATTCCCTATTGGTGTCATGAGATCAGATTGCTGTATAGGAAATCCTGGATGTTTTATTACAGTGGTTTCCAGTTGTGTTGACAACGTAGTTGTAAAATCAATATTTGTAGATGTCAATGTTTTAGTCCATGTTGGTACCGTGTTTTGCGCGGATATATCCGTATGTTTTTGTGTGATGTAGTCGATTGGTGTTTTTACTGAATCAAGACTACTTACAGGGTTATCTGCACTTTGTTGAGTCTGCTTGTATTGCACCGAAGGTGCTAAAGTACTTAAATTGTGTGTTGTTGTCGGTACTTGACCAGATGTGTCTGGTATTTGTATATCAGGGGTTAAGTTTTGGGTCTGTTGTGGTTCTGTTCTTTTCGTGCTTGATTTGGGGGATTCTGTCAAATTTGTTACAAGTCCTTGTTGTGCCTTTTCTGCCATAGTTCTAGTATATTGTCTAGTATTTGGTTTTTTAACAGATAATCGGGCTGGTGTTCTTTTTAAGGGCATTTCGAATGCGCTGGTAAATAGGAAAAATAAAGTTTTTACTTACAATTCGTAGTCGATCTCTTTTTATATACCGTTGTCGTTAGATCAGTCATAGACCATCGTGGTCACCATGTCGGATTCGGATAGATTTGTGTATCTACGGCTTGTGTGTGTTTCAGATCTATGACGCTAGCGTAGTCGCCCTTCGCCAACGACACGGCCGGTTTTCAATATTTACTATGAAACGTTTGTACAGAAAGGCACCAATATGGTTATACGGAAGACAAGATAATACAGAGTTTACAGTTATAACAGTTGTGCAACTCGGTTGTTACCGGGGATGTTCAGTAGTTTTGGTTAAATCCTAATGTAACGATTTCTACTTTTATTTATAAAGCTGGTTGTTTGGTATACTAGTTTGCCACTAAGTATTCTACGTGTGAATTGAGCGGAGCAGACGCGACCGAACTCCGGTGTGACCGTTGAACGCGCTGCCTAGCACTGCGAAACTCCGGCGCCCAACACACCGGAGTCGGTTTGATATACGATAATTCCGCCCATTACAGTTCTAAGTTCTATACAATGTTATTCAGTAATTCTAACACAGTTACTAAATTTCTTACCACCCGTTGTCCAATTGTGTCTAAGGTTTTGATTAAAATCCAATTAAGCCAATATATCTAACGTTACAACACAAAACTTCCGAGACTTACAAAAACAGCCAATTGTTCAATTGTTAAAATCAATACTGAATACTTTTGGGCTAATCGCCCCCGCACATATATAAAATTTGCATAAAATTTATCAAAATATATTATTTTTAACATTTATTTTCCGATCTTGTTTTCTTTGCTTTTGCTTGTTTATTTTCTTTTCGTTCTGTTTCTTTCTGTTTTGGCCATTTTGCCCCTAGCTAAGTCATTATCACCATTATACCATTGTACCACATAAACGAATTGCACGGTTCTGAAGAACCATTTGCATCAGTAAAAGTTTCAACGCGACACGACCGGTGGGGATGTAACATAACCGTCTCTGCCTTGATTTGCTGCTGCTCGAACAATGTGTCTGATACATTTACCCGTGTAAGATATTCACAAAATACGGAATAAATGTTCAGGGAGACAGAGCGCTCGTCCTGCGTTGGGCCAACGTTACTTTGAGGGTTGTCTCCTTTTCTTGTCAGAGTGCAACAGAGTAGGCTTCGGCTTTAATCAAATTGTTTCTGTTTAGACTTCGATAGTTTTAGACTTTTTCTTGCGCTGAAGCTTTAGGCTTAAGAAAATGATTGACATGTAATGCTATTACGGCCTTTAAACATGGTTTCGGAGTTGGCTGTTGCACAACAATCTAAAGCTGGTTTCAGATGTAGTATTCATTAAAATCTATTAATAATTTGAATCTAAAGACCACGCAATGACTGTAGTTTGTAAACAGACAAATATTTATTGTGTGCTGGCAGTTTACGCCGTTCATCTGATTGCAATAGTTTCGACAGGTACGCAAGAATCGAAACAAATTAGGTTTTTTGGTTATCAGAAGCGTTGCCAGAATTTCACTTTGAAAGCGTTTGACCGGCCCATGTTACTTTAAGGGGCGTCCAGGTATCTGGTGGGGCGATAAAAGAGTAGTTTTAGATTCTAGATTACATTTTTTTTAATTAGGCTAGGCTTAGGCTTAGGCTTAAGAATTCATTTTTGCAACGCTTAGGCTTAGGCTTAGCAATACGCTTAATCTGCAGTTACGCCCCTTAAAGTAACATTGACCATTTGACAATAAACTTATCCTAAAGTTTGCAAAAAAATCTTTGTTCCAGTTTGAATACGCCCCCCTGGGCACTTGTTTCCATCTATCCCCCACACCCCAGTGAAAGTTAATAGAAGGCAAACGTCTACCTCTTCACAGTGTTTATTATGCACTATTACGTTATTCCATGCTTAAGCTCAGGCTTAGGTTCAGGTTTACTGTTTGCGTTACCATTTACAGACGACCACGTTCTCACTTGAAATAAATACTGGGTATGGTGCTGGTTTTCACATGATAAATAATATCAATTCGCTATGGAAAAAGCGGCCAAACGAAGAAGGCCAGAACAGTTGTATAAGCATATTCCAAATCGTAAGCCAAAGCCTAAGCAAAAAATTAACTAAAACCTAAATTTACTCAAGTTGCAGTCCGCGGAAAATGGTACGCAAAAATGTTTTGCTATTTAAACCTCTAATGTGGTAACATTCGTAATAGGTATATACACACTATCGGTGAGTTATCTTTGACTCGGCCGAAATGAGCAATTGGTTCAGTCAGAGAGTCAATTTGATTTTGTCAACCGAGTCAGATTTGGCGTTTTCGAGTTTTTGTAAATTAACATGGTGACCCGAAACGTTTTACTAAGTAGCGTGACTCACAACTCGAGTCGTAATTTTTACTCGCCGGTGTGCAACACTACATTTGACTCTTAGCGAGTTGGACTCCGTAACCGAGTAAAATTTTGACTTCCCGTTTTTAGAGTATATATTTCATGCCTAAGCTTGATTCTTATCCTAAGCTTGGCCTGTCTTAACTGTTAAACTCGATTTATTTCAAAAATTATTAATCATTGTGAAAAATTATGAATTAAAATTCAAAAATTTAAATAATTTTTAAATATATTTTCAATTATTTGCAATTTCAGCATCGGCCCCTGAGTATTTGGAACGTAGCAAACAAACACAACTGTTCGACGATGATTTACCTGCACGTAAGAGAAAACTTTTTGTTTTGCATAAATTCACAATAACTATAGCAAAGTTGTCATTGCAATGCTGGGTTACAAAAGCATTGTATTGGAATAAACTGTCGATTAATACATTAATCAAAAGCTTTAAGTTCAGAGCAGTTTAATCGTTAAAACTTTTATCGGTCATTTAAATAATTTTGGACCTCGCATCGTTTTGTTTTAGCACAGAAAAACACTGTTCAATTGTTGGGAAATTTAAAAATTGATACAAAAATTGAACGGAATGAAATTAAGTGAATACCGCATACAACCACGAAAATTAAAGCACAACACTAAATATAATCCAACCAATTTTAAAGGTACCTACCGAATCTACTAAAGGGGGTCATCGTTTACCGATGTTCCCTTGTTCCAAAGCTCATGCCACTGTTTATGTTTTACAGGGTACTGTCAAGTTCCGGAACCAGAAAATGGAAAAGCGGTTGTGAAACAGATCAAAGACATGAATCCAAAATCGTACTATTATTTTGTCAAATTTTCAACGTTAGTTAACTTTGAATGCGACTCAGGCTACAGGTTGACAGGTTCGGAAACGCTCGTTTGCAAAACTGATACCAAGTATGACAAAGATGTGCCTAAATGTGGTTAGTTTTCTTCGTTGCGAATCGTGTCAAAAATAAAACGCTATTTTAAACGCTTTCCGTACATCAAACAGCATCTATGATATTGCATGTTTTACAATCGAAGAAGGTCTGAAATGAATCGTTAGTGTATCTTTCGTTTTATTTTGTTTTTAAACCAAAATAACAAAGTATAATCGCTTTTGAGCGATTGTCAAAACGTAATATTTTAGCTTCAATATTTACGCTTTTTTCAAAACTTGAAAAACGTATTTACGTTTTGACGTGATTTCATAGTTATTTGTAAATATGAAAAAAATTTTCTGGGCGTTTTTGCCATAAAACAGCAAGGTTCAACTGGAGTTTCAGTATCCGGCTGACCGGCTTCGACCAAAATCCAAGTATGGCTCTGTATCTTTGAACCGTTTTCTGCATCTATTTCTACAAATCAAACGCAAAAAAATGCGGCGTCACATATCGATTATTGTTAAATTTAGCAATTTTATTGCAACAATATTTTAATAACTTCAAGGATTTGCTATTTTCAGTCATGCGTTATGTTTGTACAATTAATATATTTGTGAATTTTTTCGTATCAACGTTATCTGTAATTTTATTATGTATTTCAGTTGTTAGCGCCGGGACAGCATCAAGACACTTATCAGACAGTGGAAGACTAGAAATATTACTGATAACATTATTGGCACTAAAGTTTTGGGCACTAAAGTTTTGCTTATCACTTTAATTATTTGTCTTAGGCATCTTGGTGTACTGCATACAACCTTTTTACTAAAGACGACGCCCAGGTTTGAAAAACTTTTTTTAGTGTTTTTTCTTGCGTTTGGAATTTTGGTTTGTACGCTCAACTCAAAAAGTCAAATTGCAAAACCAGCGGATATAAAATTTTGCATATCGCTACTTGCTTAAAAGACTATAAATTTGGTCAGCTGTCCATTCGTTAGGCCACTTTCCACGTGTTAATACATGCATACTTGCACGTGAAAGTTCGATCGTTAAACTGAAAGTGCTCAAGCACCAGCAAAATATCGACCTTCGGCTCCGGTTAAATTTTTGCCTGAGGTTCTGTCAATTTCGGTGGTGAAATTTTGCATAGTTTTACAAAATTTATGTTTTGGTGCAATTTTGCGAAAACAATTGATAAGATTTCGTAAAAATAGGCGTAAACTTCAAAAGATTTAACAACACCTTACGAATATTTGCTAAATTAGCAAACTATACATCATTTCAAATGCCCAATTTCGTCTCACTTCTGGTTCCGGACAATGTTGTTGGCCTTCAGCTGCGGCTTCAGTATTTGTCACCTTCGGTTGCGCCCTGCTAAACATCTTTGAAGTTCTTGCAATTGCAAATTTAGTTGCATGTAATTTACTGCAATTCATGCAATTAAATTTAATTTGCACGTGCATGGAACGCACTTTGTTGTTGATCGAATTTCATGCACCTGCATTTTGGTTTGCCAATCAGAAATTGTGCTGCTAAGTTCTTATTGAATTACTTCAAACTTTTTGAATTTTTGCTAGAGTCACAAATTAATTCCAATATAATACTTGTTTATATCTCGCTGTACACGGCGATGGTGAATGTGCTTGTTGTACATAGGCATTTGAAAGCGGTTTAAATCACGAAATTAGGAGATAATCCTTCTTAACGAGTCAATGATTCATGCAGCTGAACATGTTGCAGCATTAAGCTGTTTTGTTCCGAGATTCGTCGGAAAAACTTGCAGCTGAAAATATTCGGGAAAGACTCGTGTGCTCCTTAAAAACTTATTTTTTGTCAAACTATAATATTAACAAGGTGATCTGATTACGAGCCTGTATAGATTTGCAGCATATTGTTGCTATATATCAACGATGCACCATTGGCCAGATCAGTGTTATAGACGAAGCTCGTATTATGTTTCAAGACAGTAAAGCCATGTTTAAAAGATTTCGTGAGCAATTGTACCAAGTGATAAAGTTGTTTTGAGCTCTCCAAGATATTCAACCGCCTGTAAAAATTTCTTTTTCGAGCCCTTTCTCCAGAGGTTTTGCAAGAATGTGCCCTCCAACTCTCTAGGTTTATTTATAGGCTCCGGCTCACACATACTTTTTGTCCTAAGTTAGTGAAAATGCTGTTTTGTGCCTGAACTAACAACTTTTCATAAGCCTTGGCCTAAACCTGAGTGAAATCTAACCGCTAATGTGCGAACAATGTGTGTAATGTTTTTTTGCTTTCCCGTCATCTGTTCCCAGCCGACGTTTGCCTGAAAATGAACCGATTTTGAATGTTTAAACATAGCTTTGAGGTGACTGGGCTTAACGTTTCCCTAATTAGCGAGAGACGCGTGGTATACGAGCAATTGATTGGGTTTCTGCAATCTTACTAAGTATTCAAGTGATGCTTTAAGTACTTACTCAAGTCGTCTAATTTAGGTAAATACTAAATTTTTGAGTAAAATGTGTAAAAATGCTAATTTAGAATTTGTCAATCTAAACTAAACTAAAACTTCAATGTGACCGCACTGTTTGCTTGCACCACATCTAATATGGTCGCAGTCTTAAAAATCCATTAATGCTTAAGGGTTCAGAAATTGAAGCCATTGTCAAATTGTTACATTGGCAGACTAACAGTTTATTTTCGTTGGTTGTAATTTAGTCATTTACCATAACTTATACAAACTACGTGTCCGCGTAAAGTTTCACTTAAATATTTTCGTCCAGTTGAAGAAAACAGAAATGATATTTGGCTATTTTTGTTCATTAAATTAATTATTGAAACCAGTTTAAAAATTCAGGCCAATCTATAGAACAGAGGCATAACAGTAGTATAAACAGATTCCTAAGGCTAAGTTTGAGTGAAAGAATCAGCTTATACCTAAGCCTACGCCTAAACCTTAGCGTTAGCAAAAAATTAGCCTAAAGATTAAGCTTTTATTCTATTACAGTCCAGTAGAGACACCTTCCGCTCCTGATCTTTATAAACTGAAATTTAAAACCGTCAATGGTAAAATATTTTATTTGGAGTAAAGTTTAGCATATTTAACAAGTAACACATTCTCTTTATATATATAAACATGCAGTATCGAGAATGTTGTATATTGGCAAGATTGCAAGCCAAGAATACTGTAAAGCAATGTTTATGCTTTTCAAAAATTGTATCAAATTTAGTGAGAGCTGTCGACTGTAAACAATATATCTGCGAGACGTTGCAGCAGCTTGCAGGTTATTTGAAACCGGGGGGCACCTCGCGAAACTTTTCTTTCGTTGACTCGTATATATCGCAGGCCAATTTCCTACTCAGGTTAATTCGTGCTAATTGGCTTGGACCAATCTGTTATTTTATGCATCAACAGAAGTTTGGCCAACGCTAAACCGCTATTGTAGACCAATCAGATATAAGTATTCCGTCAGAGATAATGCTGTCTACTGATAGCCAATCACCATTGGCTTTACATTACTGTTGTTCAAACTAGGTCAAACGGCTATCTGCCCGGCATAACAACTCTGGTCGTAGCCAGAGGGAAGATAGAAGAATTTTGCACCCACAAGAAAATTTTCAACCTTGCTTGAAAGTCATCGAAAACGCTTATATGCAACTCCTGAAAAATGTTTCAACCCCCTAACAAGGTGAACTGGCTGCGGGCCAGTAACAGCTGGACACTGGCAATTAATTTGACTGAATAGCAGATGGCACTACGACATGTATACAATATTTTCTAATCGCAAAATTAGGAACAATGCGTCTTAGACTGCTGCCGGACCAGCGTTGTTCTGTTTCCTAAAACAGTCAGCTCTGTCCGGCTGAAGTTTTTAATTATTCTTTATGTTAAGTTATAACTTTAGGGTCACCAATTTGTATAACAAATTAAGTCTAATCTTGTTAACTAAAAGCAAGAACCATGTACGATAACGTTGGTGCAATGTTTTATGGCGTAAAAGATATCAAAGTGGTAAGTAGACCGTTCAAATACTATTACAAGCTCAAACAAAATAACAGAACAACAGGAGTAGACCTAATGAATAAGAATAGAACGTTATGGGTCGGTGTTTAGGAGGCACCGAAGCCATGAATTGGCGATATCTGAAAGTCAGAACGTCGATGTTCTGAAAATAGTTCATGGAACATTTTCAACGAACTGTATCAACTGCTGCGGAGTATAATTAAAGCGTTGCTATTGCCGTTGGGAACATCGTAATTCAAACAGGTACTCGAATGAAATATAGCATTTCTCGCAAACAGCAACATTTGGCGTCTGTGGCGATGAAATCGCTCACTGGGAAATACAGAGTTTGCAAAATGTGAACAATTACGAGTAATCTACTCAGTACTAAGGTCTAAACATTGTTTACGTGCTGTACAGACCGCCTTTGCTAGGAGGGGCTAAAAATTTCCCAGGAGGAACATACAAGGGTTTTTGTAATTACATGCAAGGTTAAGGGGGATTTATCCATGAGGAGTTGAGCGCCCCTTGACCCCCATGGCTGCAGGCCCGGTGCTGTATTTAATGTCTAGAGTGGACAATGTTTTAATGTCCACACTGCAAAAAGTGGTGAGTCAAATTGACTGTCTCAAAAATAGGCTCTACGGGACAGTCAAATGCGACTCCGCCATAGTCAAACGTGTCATTCAGTGAGTCGAATTTGACTCTGGCGGAGTCGAATTTGACTCAGTGTGTGTATATTCCTGTATAGCCTATTTCGAAAAGAGTCGATTTGAGTCACCATTTTTTTGCAGTGCATTTTGCAGAAGAGTATGCAACTGGGTACATTTCGCGAACAAATACATATATATATTCGTAGCACGAGTGGTATAATTGGGTATTCCCCTTTGCGAGAGGGTACGCTTGATCGATTCTAATGATTTTATGTGTTACACAGAAACGTTCTTTTTTGCGGGTCAAGCAAGAGGTTAGTAGCTAACCCCAAAATTGATGGGGTATTAAATACGATCGTTTTCGATGGTTCGAAAACTTGCACGTGTAAATGAGGCTTTACGATTTAAAAAACTTGCGAAATTGCATATTTTTCACCAAAACTGGTTCACAATAGTATATATTTTGTTGTAGGAAAAAGTACCTACTCAAAATCTTGGTCCTGAAGGTACGTTGAATTCAGTGTATATGCAGACAGATTGGCTGCAACTAATTAAACGCACATCGAGGTTGAGATTTCGTAGCTTTATATAATTTCAAAAACATTTTTCGGCATATTTATGAAATTCCAAAATGCACCATAGTTAAGAATAATCTTCTCTACTTGGAATAAATTTGAGCTCTGACCCATGTATAGATGAGGGACAGATCGTTTTTGAGCAGATTGCTATGGAGTAAGCTTATGCTGTAAATTATTTGTTTTGCTTCGGCTTAGGCTTAGACTCAGGATTATTCTTAGGCTTAGGATTAGGGTCACGATTAGGCTTAGGCTTTGGAATACGCTTATACTGCTGTTACGCCCCTGATCTTTATATTGGCCAAAGTTCTTTGCCTGACCCATGTTCACCCGTTGGCGGCGTGCCACTGTAAGCCTTCAGTTGATATTTATCACTGTCGTTTTGCAAGAATTTAATTTTAACGTTGTTTGAATTCAATTTTTTATATTTGAGATATACTGGTTGAAATGCGAACGGTGGGCATTTGTGGAACAGATATTCACTATTATTTGGACGGCGGGGTACCAGGCCTCGGAATGCTCGAACAACCGTGGGTTTTGGGACACGAAGGCAGTGGTATCGTTCTCGCTAAGGGCCCTAACGTAGTTGGATTAGAACAAGGTTAATAGTTGTTGAATTTGGGTGTTTTGAATTTAGCGAGATATTTTCTCTGACGAATGTTAAATATACAAAAAATTTTAAACTTATTAGGTGTTTTCGAAATTTAGTATTGTGAACTTTACGTAAAATTAGCGGTTGTGTATTTAACAGGTCTCGAACAAAAATGTCGAAATTTAAGACTTACCGAAACTGTAGACGTGAAACCAACCGTTGGGGTGAAACCAAACTTTGGGGTGAAACCAACAGTTGTGGTGAAATTAACCGTTGGGGTGAAATCAAACTTTGGAGTGAAACCAACCGTTCAGGTGAAACCAACCGTTGGGGTGCAACCAACCATTGGGGTGAAACCAATCGTTTGGGTGAAACCAATCGTTTGGGTAAAACCAACCGTTGGGGTGAAACAAACCGTTACGTGAAACCAACTTGTGAGTGAACCCAACCTGTGAGTGAAACCAACCGCTGGGGTGAAACCAAGCGTTATGTTATAACCAAGACTTTGGTTGAAACCAATCGTTGGGGTGAAACCAATCGTTGGGGTGAAACTAACCGTTGAAGTGTTTCGTACACTTTCAGTAAGGACTTTTTTGACCGTAAATACTGAAGGCGACACTCGTTTGGCAAATCCACTGGCACCGATATTCCCTACGTTCCAGGATACCAGTGTACAAAAATTAAACGAAAGGGGTCCAATACTGCTTGAGTACCAACATGCAAACTATGTGAAAATACGCACGTGAGATGCGCGAACTATATATATGAAAAGCATCGTGTTCATATTATTCGTTCATACGCTTGATGTACACTTTTCTATACCAACCCTCACTTGTTGTTTTAGGCGATCATGTTGTTTTGGATCCGAATGCAAAATGCCAATTTTGCACTGCGTGCATTAATGGCCGGGATAACCTTTGCACTGATTCAGTTCGCTATTATCTTGATCCATTCCGAGGATTTTTTGAAAAATATCATGTTCACAGATATCGATATGCTTACAAGTACGGACGATTATTTTAATACTCGAAACTGGAATTAGTTTTCTATAGTTTGAAAGCTTATTATCCTGGGGTGTTAACCTCGCATTGGGGTTTTATTATTCTATGCCGCATGCAGGCTAATTTGCATAATTGTTAATGCTAAATTAGGACTTCAGATTTTTGAAAATTATCCAATTCTATGGAGTGGCGATATTTAATACCTTGGGTCTATGGTTACAGTTCAGTATATGCAGAACTCTGAAAATGAATATTTGTCACTGCAGTAACGATACTGTTGAACCAGACATCGAGGTATATTTGAAAATTTGTGGGCTAAACATGATTGCTCGCCTATGAAATAGAATTGAAAGTTCAGATTTTGTTGTTCGTTTAAAAGTAAAAATTTCAGCTTTCAATTGCAGTTAAATTTCGATATCCAGCGAAACAATTTGCTATGCTAGATTCTTATCAAGTAGCAACTGAGAATATTTACCAAGAACGACAGACAGATTAAGAGCAAATGAACAAAACAACAGGCAAAATCTAAGTTCATTCACCTTAAAAACAAATTACCGAAAAATCAAAATTCCGGCATGGAAATAGCAACCAGTCCGAATCGGACGGACTCGGAACCCTAATGTTATCGAAATTTGTCGGTATTGGAATTCCGTTGGAATCCTGGTTTTTGGATTAGAAACACTTAAATACGTCGCTCAAAACTTTTTCTATTTGCAGATTAGTACGAAACTCGCTCATTAGCATATTAACGATTCCCGTTATTGCATTTGAGCATATTGCCACCAAGTGGGTTCGAACTTCGCTCAATACGCACACTCCCACTGAAGACTATATAATTATATTTTAGATTGCCAAAAGGAACACCAGCGGACGAAGCTGCAGTGATAGAACCAGTTGCATGCGCGATTCATGCCATTCAACGCGGAGACGTCCGACCAGGGTGTACTGTGCTAATCACTGGTGCAGGTATTCATTCAGGTTCTGTGCAGGGTCAAAGATAATGGAAGGGGTTCATAGGTCACCAGCAATCTATGTTTGGTATATGGTAAAAGGGTAAGTGGCGATCTGTGTTGCAACCTCTTATGTTGCGCTGTAAATTCAAGTCAGCTCATTTTAACTCAGAATAAGTTGAATCCGCTCAGAAGCCTGATCTTTTAATTAAATCTTTCAGAACTCAGAATTCTGAAACGACTGAATTCATTCTGAGTTATAACGTTATTAAAACCATGAGATTCAGTTTTACTGCAATATCATATGCCACGTTTCAATCATTCATGTAAGAAGTCGTTCTAGGACCTATCGGATTACTGCACCTGCTCGCAGCTCGAGTCTACGGAGCAACGCGAGTGATTATGACTGACATTGACTCCGAGAGACTCGAGTTCGCCAAACAACTCGGAGCAGATGAGGGATATTTGATCGCGAAGGGGGCGACACCGAAAGCAATTGGTGATCAAATTTATAAATCGGTGGACAAATCTGGATTCAAAGGGGTCGATATTACGTTTGATTGCTCGGGAGCCCCGTTTTCATTGCAACTTGCTGCGTTTGTAAGTATTAATTTAAGAGTCTTAATTATAGGCAAGCTATCGCACTTGAGGCGATCGCAATATTTGTGCTTTTATGTACACTGTAAAAAATGGGGAGTCAAATTGACTCTCTCGGAAACAGGTTTTTCCTTACTACACAAACTGAGTCAAATTTGACTCCACCAGAGTCAAATTTGACTCCACCAGAGTCAAATTCGAGTTACTGTTTACTCTGGCGGAGTTAAATTTGACTCAGTTTGTGTAGTCAGGAAAAGCCTGTTTCCGAGAGAGTCAATTTGACTCCCCATTTTTACAGTGTAATTTTAAAGTTAATTGAACCAGCTACGGTTTATGTAAATCGATAATCACATTCATCAGTTTACATTTTCCTATGCTAAATCGGCGTTATATTTTAACGCTGTTTAGCTAAGCAAACAAGTTGCGAGCGTTTGATGGATCACCTGATTTGCATACAATTTTCACCACGTCAGAGCTGATGAGGAATGTATCTCGTTCAGCTTTCTGAATATGTCCTGCATGCACCAGTTTGATTTTGTAATTTACCTGAAAATCTTAAAATGTCAACTCATACTATGTATGTTTGATTTTAACCATTTTATTCAGGAATAAAATTTCAAAAACAAATTGTAAATTATTTTACAAAAATAATTTCAGGCAACCAAAGAAGGCGGACGCCTGGTGCTGACAGGACTGAGCGGAACTCAGAACGCCGAAATACCAGTCAATGTATTTACGGTTAAAGAAATTGACATTTATGGCATGATTCGGTACAGAAGTGCGTGGTAAGTGTTTGGCTTAAACTTAGTGACAAGTAATTAAGGAAACATAACCGTTACTTTTTAGTAAAATTATTATCTTTTTATGGCTAAATTGGTCCAAATTACGCAGTAGTAGAGCGTCAGCAGATAAATTGCTTTGCAAGCCAGTTTATTAGGTTGAAACTTTTGTTTAAATTAAAATAACAATTCCCCGACGAATTCAAATTAGAATAAAACGATGTTTTAGAAAGTGTCGGGAAATTGTTAAAATAATGACAAAATTATGCGTCTTTGATGTAATTGCTTAAATTAGCCAGTTAAAATGCAACAATTCAAGGCTTCTAAAAAACTATTAAAAGTACATGTATTTGAAATAAGCGTAGTTTTGTGCTGCTATTTCATTTTTAAGAAAAAGCATTTTCAACATTGACACGTTTCGGATGTGCCACTCAGAGTGCTACTGTCGTTCTTAGTGCAAAGTTCCATGAATAATGTTTAACGGGAAAAAGCCATAATTGATCTGAATTCTACATCTACTTTTGATATCAGTTTAGTTCCATCCACACAGGTGTTTAATATAGTACAAGACGATAATCGCCTCATAGTGTCTGTTACATTAGCACATGTTTGAGGCTTAGGTTCAGGTTTACGCTTAGCCTTAAGCAATGGCGGATCCATGGGGGGGCCATCCCGGCCGTGGCCCCCCCCCCAACAGCATCTCGACAAAAATTCTATAGCAATTTTGTGACAATAGTCCGTGGTTTGTGTATGGGTCAAAAGTAAGTTTATTGCCTGTGAAATTTTGCCCCCCCCCATTTTGAGATCCTGGATCCGTCACTGGCCTTAAGTTTAAGCTAAGCTTGCGTTTAGGCTTAGACTTAGGTTTGTTATATGTTGAAAGTGGAAGGGTGTAACTTTATGTGGAAAAAATGAACAGGTACCCTACTTTTTATATCAATTAAGGTTGGACGTATTAACTAATATTTTTTAATTTTTTATTTTTCCAGCCTAATCTACTTATTTTATTTTTTGGTACTTTAGCTTCCGAGAAGCAATTGAGATGGTTTGTTCGCGACGCATAGACGTCCGCCCATTAATTAGTCATCGCTTTCCGCTGTCTGAAATTACAACTGCGTTTCAACAATTGACATCACGTAACGAACGCATGATTAAAGTGCTTATTGATTGCTCAAAATAGATTTCGTAGCTAAAATGACATTTTTAAAAAAATCATTTTCCGAACCGAATTTCATGCTAAAAATAATGCCTTATGCCGAACGGTATATACATTAATATGTACTTACTGTAGTGACCCGAATAAGAGGGGAGTGATATTTATTTGGCCTCTCGAGAGGGAACCCAGCACTGTTATTCGGTTATGGACTGTTATTTATTTTCACCCCGCCCACCGGAACCCTTCGTTACTGATATATCCGGTATTGCAACTATCCGTTGAATTAAAGGTTTTTTGCCTTGTAGCAAAAGCTTGAGCGATAATGCAAGGTTATGCTTTGGAATGTTACTTTCAAAACTTAAGTACGTGTTAAAGCTTCGAACTCACCTATATTTGTTCCTGGAGTCATTTATGCCCCACAATTAGGGATAATTGTCGTTTATGGACTCTAATTTGGGTTTAGGGGCACTATCTGCTTACGCACTCTTCTTAGGGATACGAACTCATATTGATTATGACTCAAAATTGGGACCCTCTTTAATTACCCCCCTCTTATTAACCCCCTCGTATTCGGGTCAATACAGTACACTGTACAGCCAATGTATAGAACAAAGCCGTAAACGTAGTTTATGCATATTCCTAAAATCCTAAGCCTAAGCAAGAAAATTAGTCAAAAGCTTAAGCTTACTTTAGTGCATTCCCGTCAAAAAGCGTTTCGCCCCTGACCTTTTAAGTACCTACTTCGGGCCAATGTACGATGTTATTGAAAAAGTTCGTTGGAATAAACATTAACAAACCTTTGCATGATTTGGAGCTCTGGTAAAAGTTGAAACCATTTTTCACGGCTAAATTTCTAAAATATTGAAGACGTTTTAGAGTATCTTAAAATATATACTGTAGCATGCGGATCTAAATATGAGAAACTGAACACTAACCCTGCTCAGTGTGTAGTTGTTGAAAGGAAAATGTATTTAATGACAGGCTGAGAAGCTTATGTAAGTAACTACTCTCTAAAAGCTTAAACTAACTTGATTTAAGCTTAAGCCAATCCACCAGTATTAAACTAAGTTTTTAGATTAACTAAACTAACAGGTAGGTTTATGCTAAACTCATTGATAATTTTACATATTTTCAGTTTAAGTTTAACTTAATGAACTCTTAGATACACAGCTGCACTTGTTACTTAATCTAAAAATAAGCTTACTTAAACTCGTGTTAAACTTAAAAACACGTTAGTTTAAGTAAAACTTAAAATTCTAGTTTAGTTAGTCCGTCCAGCCATTTAAGTTTTACTTAAACTGATAGTCAAGTTTAGTTAAGCTATAATTTAGTTTTAGGTTTTTAGGGAGTACGCTTTCTTGTGTGACATTTGAAAGAATATTTCACGATCAAAGTATTATAAAAGTTTTTAAAGTAATCACTGTGCGATGTGCCTACAGAAAACGTAATATGCATTACTGTGGAATAAAAGTTTGAAGAATATTCTACTTAAAGTTTTTAAACCTTATAGAGTGTATATAATGTTCTAATGAAAACTAATATTAATGGCTCATAAAACTTACAGTATTTCATTTTTAATATTTAGCATAGTGTAGTTGTTCGACTGAAAACGAATGATAAAAAATTTCTAGGTTTTAAAAATTTAGACCTTTTCACTTTTTTTCCTGACCAAATCTAAAAAAGCCAGGTGAATGCTTGTATACCTACTTTAAGCGCATTGATTAAAAAAATTAAGCATTTTAATAAATTTTATTTTGGATACTCCGAATTGGAATTGTTCTCAGTCTTCTTTCCATCGGTTTTACCCATGGATCATCGATTGTTCACTTTTTCAACCAGCCACGTGCGCAGAAGTAATATTTTTGTTGTATTGGGAGATATTTAAACAGAAACAAAATACAAAATCCACCGTACTATATATATGTCTCTTAGTATCATATGATAACCGCCATAAAACCTAAACCTAGCTATGCAACTGACTCAGGAACATTTTTAAAATGATCATATGTTATTGATGGACGATGTACGAAATATAATATGATATTGAAAGACCAAACGGGACCGATACAAGATGGTAGCAGACACCTACAGTTTTTGAAATATATATGATATATTGGGTTATTACATCGCAGACAAAATGTTACCCAATATGGAAAATGTGACAAATCGTGACCCGAGCTGCCCCATTTATAACATGAACCCCGCGCAGTGCATAAGTTTAAGCTTTGGCCTAAAAACACTTTTACAAAGCCTGACGTCAAGGCAAACCTTTTCGCAATCCTAAGCCTAAATTTGAGTATAAGCCTTAGCCTGATTGAGGGCGATTCGAAAATAACATAAATTTTATTGACTTGCGGTAGATATATAAATTTTTAACCACTTTCATTTTTCTCGTTCCAATTTAATTACTTACGCTGGAGCTATATCTTTAACAATTTTAATCTCGTCCGGCGCCGTCCTTTGCCGTACATCGCTGTGCGTCGCCATACGTAACCGTGGTTTATGGTACATGAATTGCTTGTATACGCAACCTGAGCCACCCTAATAACCCCAGCTATACCAATACAGTTCTGTAATTTCAGTGTTTATTTCATAAACATTTAATCATTGCTTTGAACATTGTTGCCTTGGTCATGCATATGCAAATTCGGTCATAACGAAAAATATGCAAATTAATATAGCCAACTTAAATATCCTCTGCTATTCAGCTGGTTGCAGCTAAGCTACGTTCTGGTTTTGTCCGATTTTACGAAAACCTGTGGGTTTTGGTTGTTCATTGAATAGGCAAACATTTTGACATTTGAAATTTTTGGCTAAAATTTAGGCAAAATTGTGTTCAACAATGATTGGTTTGTTGTTATTTTGTTGTTTTTCAGTTGCAACTCGCCTGGTGTGCAGTCAAACTGATAGTAAGTGTAAATCATTTTTTTGTCAATAGGTGTGCATCTAAAGCAGTAACTGCAGCAAAGCATTTAAGCATATTCCGAAGACTATGCAACAAAAAAAAGCGGCCCAAATATAGAACAGGGCCGAAACAGTAGTATAAGCATATTTCTAAGCATAAACCTTACCCTAAGTGTAAAGCCTAAGCGTAAGGATGAGCCTATAAGCAAAAAAGTTAGTCTTAAACTGACTCTATTAGACATGCCGGACAACGATCCTGTCCTGTTCTGTACATGGGCCAATATAGCTATACTCGAAGCCTGATCTTTTACAGTCCCACGAGAACATAGGCCACCATTTTGAAGTAACTTTCGCCTTCCATTAAATTCACATCAGTGTGTGGGGGTGAAGTAAACAAGTACCAAACATTGCATTTATTTGCGTAGTTTTTAGGTCAAGTTCAATCACTTTTGAACAGTCCTACTGCACAGGCAATTATACAATCCGTAAGAAGCAATCCTGCGCTGGCTCAACGTATTTTGGGTGCCGTTCGAACGGGCGAAGGTCAGTTTCAATAAATTTAACCCTCTTCCCCGCGGATATTCTGTAGAACCATGGACGCAGCATAGATTTCAGTACAGCACTTGGCCACAATAACACAGTCGAATTTGTCTCAGCACTGTCGAATCTGAAAAGTTGGTAACAAAATCAAAAAATTTCGTATTAAAATTTAGCACTAAAATTGCGTTTTACCGTCTCGCTTGCTTCGCTCGTGTGCGCCTGTCAGACATTTTTGAATTCGTCAAATGTTTCTCCAGCAAATATGTGGTTTGTAAACATAAATCATATGCACAAATTCATTAACCCCTTTTTCACATGAATATTTTTTATTTCCCCTGAGACCTACTTTTATGCTAGGATTCGAACTCCAGTGACTTGAGTGAGAGGCGTATACCATCACCACTCAGCTATAGGAGCTTGACGCTCGAGGCCGAGGGGGCTCTCAAGTCTTGTTGTGATTTAGTACTATGTATGCGTGTTACAATTGTTAAACACGGTGCGATATATACTATTTAACTTATATACACTGCGCTGAGTTGCTTACAGGCAACTCAATGTGAGAAGGGGTTAAGGATCACCACAGTTCTTCTTCTATACTCTTATCAACGCTTTTTGTGTGGAGAAAAACAGCAACGTAACTTCCTATAAATTGAGTATAATCCATAAACATAGGTTTACAAACCTTAAAATAACTTTCTGAACACCGTAAATTTCAGTGAGTTGATTTTAATTCGGAATGAGTTGAAATCAGTCAGTCTGAGTTAGGACTGTCAGAACTCAGAATTTTGAGTGGTTCATTTTATTTGGAGTTAATTTAATCAACTCATCCGGAGTCAACTCAATTCAAAGTGTAAATCAACTCAACTGAGAGTGAGTTAATGTTTACTGATATTAACTCAGAAATAACCAACTCGCTAGCTGAATTAATTAATCAACTCATTGGAATTTATGGTGAATCTATAACAGTTCGTTGTCCCCTAAAAATATATCTCTGACAACAACGCTCCTGATAAAAAATGAATATGAAAACAAATTGTTCAGTCGCATAAGTAATTCACTGTGGCGGTATTTTCCAATTATAACTTGGCGTTTTGAGTTGTCATTGCGTCCGGCATTTGCCCAAAAATGGTCAGATTTTGTAAATTATTGTAGATCTTAGTATTTCTGGCTCTCACCTATAAATTAAAAACCTAAATTGAAGTTTATTAAAGTTGAATTATTTCAGCTCCTAAAAGGCTGTTTTAGTGACCGCAAAAATATATATTTGGAAGCTTAACTACTATAATATTTACAACAAGCCATTCGACTTAGGGTTTAGCTAAAAATTTGAATGCTGGATTTTTCACTATTTGGTGCTTTTGGCTTTTGTTGTTCCCCCAAAGTGCAAAAATCTCTCCCAAAATGCCCCAAGGATAGTTGAAGGGCATAACAGCAGTGTAATTATATTTCTAAGGCTAAGCCTCTGAGTCGATAATGTAGCGTAGGCCTAAACCTCAGCAAATACACAGGCCCTACAGCAAGCACCAGGCTGCTGCATGCCAACAAATTTCCTCGCTCGCTACACTTGGCTGGCTTAGGTATTTTAGTTTACATAAGACTCTCATGAAACGAAATAATAAAGGTACGTAATAAAAGAAATCGAGTGAGGTGTGCCGTGTTTTGTTTTCCCTTGTTAGAGTATATGAAGGTTGTAAAAGGTTTCACCTAAAACATGAGCTGGTTATCTAATGAAAATTCGTTTAGATCGCTTGACTTTCTAGATCCATCATTTTGCAACTTTTGTGTAAAACTGTTTTTAAAAGGTTTAAAAGGGTGTTCCCACAGCTATCAAATACGAGCGTGAACTCGGACAACTCCAACATCGATAAATTCTGTATCCCCATCTAGACTAGAGACCCCGCTCTGGATTTTGGGTGGGGTCAGCCCTGTATGTCCCGTTACTGTTCGTTTGCTACGATACATACTCATGTTGAAATAATTTCTGATCACGACAACCGCACTCAAAATAATATTTCTGCTATTTAACAAAAAATTTGTTACATTTGAGAAATATGATTAGCAAGGTGCACTTGAAAAGTATTTCTGTTATAACAGAAATTTTTTCAGAAAACGTTTTGAAATAAAGTCTGAAAATAAACGTTTTCCAGTTATTTTTAGAAAAATTGTCTTAAATATCAGCAAAACTTTTCATATTTGCCACAGAAAACACTTTTCTGAATAAATTCTGAAATACTTTTTTGTGTGTGTTATACCTATAACCACTTTTTGTGCTCCAGTCGATCAGCTGTTTCGGATGGAATTGGTTAAAATTTTCGGTAAACTGAACCAAAGGAATTTTATAACGTCAAAAATCGAAATTATCACAAATTGAAATTTTATTATGAATTGTAGTACAAAAATGAATTAAGTAGTCACTTAATTCTTCGATTTAATAAGTAAACAAGCCGCGTTTAGGATCGACAAATTGGGGACATCAGTAAAGCCCTATTCACACGTGCAAGTTTTTGCTGCGAGAACTTGCAGCTGCAACTTGCACTTGCAAATTTTGTGAAGTCTCGTTCGAAAAACTTGCTGCTGGAAAGAATTCATTAAAAATCATAGGTAGGAATTTAGTTCACATGTGTGAATAACCATGCAAGGTCACTGAATTTATCGCAGCCGCTTTGTCATTGGCTGATAAAAATGTATAAGTTCTGCGTGCAATTTGCAGCTGCAAGTTCTTGCAGCAAAAGCTTGCATGTGTGAATAGGGCTTTACCTTGTAAATATTCAAGTATAAATTGTAGGGGTTTTGAAATTTAGCCAATGAGTGTCTGTTACAATTTGAAAAAGTGAAAAAATATTCGAACCTTTCTAATTCGTTGTCACTTGTAAAAATTGATTGATTTCAGGAATTTCAGACACATCTTGCTTCGACGCCCAGCGGCAATGTTTCCTCCCTGGCGCTTCACGTGCCTGCAAATCAGCGCTAGTGTACAATGGACAGCGTTCAACGACTCGTTCAGGTGTCCAATGTCAACGATGGGATTCTGATACGCCTCATTTGCATCGATTCAATAATTTTGAAGCAAATTATTGCCGAAATCCTGACAATTCTGACACAGGGCCTTGGTGTTTTACGACGGATCGCCAAATAGTTTGGGAACCGTGCTTCAGTGAATGTATCGGCGTTCCCATAACGAACCCTGCACCAGGTATACGACCGACCATTGCCAGGAGTTGGAAAACGACCGAGTTACGTTCTATAATTTCGAAGAGCAGTTTGTTGCCAATTGAAAAACTTTCTAAAGTAAAACGGTTTTGGAGTTTTTGATTCAGTTTGCATCACAACAAATCCCTATCGAAATAGTTTAAGTAAACGTAATTCGCAAAAAAATCCTGACTACGCTGGCGTTTGTCCCAATCGCCAGATATTTGTTTGTCCGTTTGGTAGGCGCGGCGTGAAGAAGATTTCAATTTGGAATGTCTGATGTGCAGCCTAAAATTTTGTTAAAATTCTATAATCCTGCGAAACAGTTGCATTTTGTGTAACATCTGACTTGAAATTTAGGTGAATATATTCTCTGTGTACTTCAAGCTGCTACGCTTATTGACCAGAATCATATTTTAATTCTCGTCAAAGCTTGAATTACTTTATTCAGTGAAATTTGAAAATTTTTTCATGTATAATATCGCGACCAACGGTACTTTTAGAGGTGTAAAAGCAGCCTAATGCATATTTCTAAGCGTAAGGGTTGTGCGCTAAAGCATAAGCAAAAAATAGCCTAAAGCTTGAGCCTTTTCTATCATACAGTTCAGTAAGAAAACGGGACGCCCTTAGTTAACAAGTTTGAATCTTAGGAAAATTTTGGTTCGCCCTTGTGAACTCTAGTGTTGCTACCTTTGATAGCTTAGAATTAATGATTACGGGGTCGCTTAGGTACAAGTTTCAGCCAATCAGATTTGTTTTTCAATTATACTTAAATTGTTTTAGAAAGCTGTGAAGACGCTGCGTCAGAGAGCGTTTGCCAGCTAGCAAACGCAGGATGTGCAACCAATAACGAAGTTAGACAGCAATGTCAAAAAACCTGTGGAGTATGTGGACCAAGTAAGATTTTTTGAAAACTTTTAAATATCGGACACGGTTGTTGAGTTGAAACAAATAAAATTTTATTTAAAGTTATCGTTGCGGACATTAATGTCGTTATTGGGCATCGGTCAGACCTCTGACCGCATGTTTGAGAGTAGTAAATTCCGAATTCCCGATTGACACAAATTCGTAACTTTAGGCTTTACGAATACCAAAGTGACACATAGGATCTATGTAATCATCCAATCATCTTTTGAGGGGACCCACGTATTAGTGGCGGATCCGCAAATATTGGACATGGCACGCAGAATATAAAATAAGTGAAGAAACATTGTCATCAAGGGGACATACGCAGAGATTGTTGTAAATGTAAATACAAAATTTTTGTTTTGAATCATGCCGGGGGGAATGGCATGGGTGACTTGCGTTTCACGTAACCTTACACTTGACAATCGCAAAGCAGATGTTAAACCTAACGGGAACTTTTGAGCGAATCTGCGTATCAGTCGTATACTGAAATTTTTTTGACAAGAGTATTTCGTGCAAGTTGCAGCTCTCGAGTTCTCGCTGCAACAATTTGCACGTTTCGAGTAGGGCTTTGCTGAAAACACGTTCAGGAGTAAAACGAGTGACAATGGCAAGCGAAGAAACCAGAGTGAGTGGATATTATATAAATCTTAATACAAAATTTTAGTTTTTTTAATTCCAATCAATGATGAGGCTTGGTTGGCTTGAATAAAGTTGTTTTAGACCAATGTGTCGATGAATTAGGCAGCGTGTGTGCGTTCGTTGGCAATGGCTGTTTGTCGAGCCGTGATATTCGGGAAAAATGCAAGCAGACGTGCGGATTATGTGGTGGTAATCAAGGTGGTAATCAAGGTGGTAATCAAGGTGGTAATCAAGGTGGTAATCAAGGTGGTAATCAAGGTGGTAATCAAGGTGGTAATCAAGGTAATTGAGTATTTAAACGTATTTTTTACCTCAGGACATGGAGTAAAGAGGTCATTTCAGTAGTTTGACACCAAGATTTTGTTGGTTAATTTAGTCGGTTGGTTGTTACGTGGCTCCTGCATATTTCTGTTCACATTTGCGCTTAGGCTAAAGAAAACGAATATCTATTGTAGTGACCCGAATAAGAGGGGCGGCTGATATTTCTTTGCCTCTCCAGAGGGTACCACCCTGTTATTCAATTACGGGCTGTTATTTATTTTTAATTTGCCGTGCATCAAAATCTTCAGCGATAATGCAAGGTTATACTTTATGTTACATTGAAACCAAGTACGCTTTAAAATTTCGAACTCAAGTTTACGGACTCTTGTTGATTGGAACTCAAAATGGGGACCCCCATATTACCCACCTCTTATTCGGGTCACTACAGTACGCAAGCCGCACAAATGTGAGACAAGTATCCGAAAGCAAGATACTTGTTTGCCTTCGCTATAATTCAGATCTGGCAGGCTTTGGATTACACTTAGACTCAAATATAGGAGGTTAAAGGCGGCTCATATAAATTTGTTCAATACTCATGTGCTGATTTAAGTACTATTTCTCAATGAAATCGGCGATGACATCGTCGTATACTTGTTTGTGTTTTAAAAATTTATCAATTGTTAATGCAACAGGCACAGGGATGCTAAAAATATACGGATAAAAGTGACTCTTGAAACTTGTCAGCAGTTACGGGTATGAAGCTTCTACGCAGACATTTTTCTGTTTTTCGTTCCCCCTCTTAATTGGTATTACGACCATTCGTCGCCCGCCCAATTTGGGCGTCGACAACTTATAATTCGAAATTTCATCGAATCGACAATTTGCCGCTAATAAACGTACTCTTACCAACCAGAAACCTAGACGCCCTTTAAAGTAACATGAGCATATAAGATTATGCTTAGGTTCGGTCTTGGGCAACACGTTGACGGGTGACGAATTGTCGTGGATTCCCTCTAATTAAGGCGCTCGAACGCGAAATTTAATCTCGAAGCTATGAAAAAATTGATACATTGTAACATTTTATTGATCAAAGATGGCTGTGCAAACTTTTCCCATGATTCCCCCTAATTGTGGGAAGGGAAGAGCATTGCCGCATATTGAACATTGCTGTAGCAAGAGTGCATGATACAAGAGTTGTGCTTGCGTATGGTACAAACAAGGCCGGTGCAGCCTCCCCACCCCCAACATTTGGAGGGGCCCCCACCCTTAAAAAGACCCCTATCCATAAAGGGGCTCCACTCTAACCGGCTGAAACAAAAACCGCTTGTCGCTCGTTTCGCTCACAAGTTTCGGGACCCCCACACTGAAGTTTGGGGGAGCCCCCCACCCGTCTGTTACGGCACTGGTTACTAAGTGTACCACCGGGCGATTCGTTTTCGGCCGACCCTCTTTGTTTAAGGTGTGTTGCTGTCAAATACGATACGCCTCAAACTATAAGCGGACTATTTTCGATACCCGATACTTTAGAATGCCATGGTTCGCACAGGTGGTGCCTCCTCTAAATAAAGGGAGAGGGAAGACCAAAAACGCAACGCATGCCGGGTACATTCTTTCCTGCACAAATTGTATCCAGTTGCATACTCTTGTTAATGTATTCATCATCCGCTCTTGATTTTACTAAAAACGGGAGTAGCTTTTTTTGCGATTTTCGGGGCAATTGAGCGTTTCCTTATATTTATAACAGGTACTATCGCATGTTCTTCTGATTGTTTGGCTGTCTTACAAGTTGATACTACCTGTAGCACTAAAGAAGTGATGACCGAATGTGGACAATCGTGTTCTGAATGTCGATTGAGTAAGTGGCTGTTGTGAAACCATAGGAGGTGGTGGGTGGGAGGTATTGCATTACCCCCAGATGTTCTGAAAATTTTTAGATGCAAATAGTTTACGTGAAGTGCACAACGTGCTTTGCGGCGAAATAGGGGTGGAAAACCCGACAAAGTTTTTACAACACTAATAGAATTTTTTTGCACTTTCGACGTAATTAATTATTGTAAAATATCGAAAAATAGAAAAATATGTGCTAAAACGCAGTTTAGAACGCTTTCGAAGCGATGAAATATGTTTTCCAAAAAACTCCTGGTTTGCGCAACTGGTAAGTGATAGACGGAAGGCCCTCTTTACGCGCAGAGCAACATCGAGTAGATATTACTTACAGGGAAGCTGCAAGTTTACGAAGTTCTATGACCTTTACGACGGTTGGGCTCCATAATTCAGAAAACAACCTTATTATGCCCCGATTTAATGTGCCGCCGGGCGCCGCTGCCGCCACGTGGTCAAGTAAATTTTTTACTACAAATTCCACCTAATAAATCTTACTGGCGGTGCGCGGTACAGTAAAATACAGCGCAGCCCTTAGCTTTAATTTTAAATGTTGGACAATGTTGGACAAAGTGTGTAACTGCCAAAAACTATTCACAAGTGTAATCATTGACTTGAAAGAAAGTACTACTTATTCGGAAATATAAGTTTTAAAAATTATCTTAGAATCAGCGGTTTTGACCAGGAGCAAAACGACCGCTTTATTTAAAACGAAATATCACTTGAAGCGAAATTTTTCGACCTCTATGATTCAGAAGGTTATTTTTCGACCTCTACGATTCAGAAGGTTATTTTTTAGAAATTTCTCAATAGAATATGTCGCTGTGTTCATTTCCCTCGACATTGTATACGTCCGAAGCTCTGCCAGCCCGTAGTGTGCTCACGCTGCTAGGGGGGCTGAAAATTTTTCAGAACGGGCATATATATGATGGTTTGTGATGATTTTCAAGCAGGTGTGAAACATTTTTCTAGAAGCGCGAATTTTTTTACAGAAGGGTTCATCTCCTACCGAACTCTCCCCCCTGTCGGGCTACAGACGCGTGGCGTGGCTTTGACTGAAACAATTAGAACTCAAAAACTAAAGTAATAAAATTGCGTCATTTTTCAGGTTGTAATGAAGACAAACTAGGAACTGGAACGTGTCAAAACTTAAGAGATCTTTCAGACGATGAGTGCACCGATATCGAAACTGAATGTGCGCGATCGTGCAATACTTGCAATCTGCCGCAACTGTAATATTGTTGCATCTGTGATATTAATACAGATTAATAATTATTTGTTTGTTAGAATTTTACGCTATTTTTATAGTTGTTCGAATCTTGTTGTACGCGATGCACATTTTTTCGGTAAAGAACGATGCGTTTTGTGGTTTCAATTTGTGGCGCTAAATTGAATAAAATTAACAAATTTGGCACATGTATAGAACAGGGCCGGAACACTAGGATGAGCCTATTCCTAAGCCTAGCCTAAGCGTAAGCTCAAGCAAAAAATGTCTAAAGCTTAAACTGACTCTATTACTGCCCAGCCGGAAAACGATGCGGCCCTGTCTATACATGGGCCATAAATTTTGAGAAGAAACTGTAAAAGCAAATCCGTTGTAGTAAAATATGGTGTTTCAAGTTAAGGTTCGGTAGATCCTCAACTGTTGCAGTTTGCAAGTTTTAAAAAATTTCTTACTGACTGGTAATAGATGTCAGTTGCTACGCTGTTTTACTTCCGGAATGCACCAATCCAGAGGTGTATCCAGGAGTTCACGCTTGAGGTCTTCCGAAATTTTAACGTCTTGAATCGCGTTTTACTTCATGAATGCACCAATCCAGAGGTGTATCCAGGAGTTCCCGATTCTGGTCTTACGAAAATTTAATGCCTTGAATCGCAGTTTTTGGGCAAAATTTTTGATATTTTAGATTGACGAAATGTTCCGCAGGACATAAATTATTTGAGGTTTGGGTTAAACCACACAACATATTTTACGCCTACTTGACGAAACACATTTTGAGTTTCGAATGAACAATTTGCATCGCACAATGCTCACCACGGTTTGGACGGGGGGTGTCGGATACGTTTCTTTCTCCCTTGTATTCACCACTCCTTCCAATGCTTTTGAATTTGAAAATAAAATTTTTTGTTGTGTATTGATTGCATATGAATAACAGTTACGGATCGTGCTATAATTGTGGGCGCTTTACTTACACTGTATAGTGCCACCATATGTCGACCACAAGAGTTTCCAAATTGTGGGCGCTTTACTTACACTGTATAGTGCCACCATATGTCGACCACATCGTGCTATAATTGTGGGCGCTTTACTTACACTGTATAGTGCCACCATATGTCGACCACAAGAGTTTCCAACGAAGCTGCACAATTGTTTTTGCCCGTGCGCCGAGTTGTAGGGTTAGGAATATGCTTAATAAATAAATCGGCCCATGTAAAACGGTAGGGGCGGAACGTTTTTCTGTGGCCTTCATTAGAATAAGCTTTAGGCTATTGGTTTGCTTTAGGCTATTGGTTTGCTTTAGGCATAGGTATATTTTTACGTGCGCTGAAGCTTAGCAATATACTTATTATTGTCGCGCGCCTGTTATACCGGTTACGCCCTGGTATTTACATTTTTGCAACGTTTTTTATAAGCTTGCTCAAATTCTGTAATTTCATAATAGCCCTGTTTTAATATTATCTATTAGCCCAAGTAGGAACAAAACATGTCGCAAGGTTTGTGAGAAAAAATTTTCTATCTAGTTTGGAAATTTTAGTCATGTGTGTTACGCGGATGACGTTTACCAATAGGTTTTCCTTGGTTAGGTAGAAAAAGTCTCGGAAAGTTTTGTTTAGAAAACGGGAAAAATAGAAAATTTGCAATTCTTGTGATTGTTCCGAACAAACCAACGGAATTCCCAGCCGTCATGCCGTCATACAGGAGTGGGTACGCTTTACCATGAAAATTTACGCGTTTTAATTTTTCACTTCGAATGATTGTGAGACCAGGTGAAAGTTTTTCATGGAAGGGGAGCGGCAGCCCCCATCCTGCTTTAGTATCCCTTCAAATCGCAGTGGGGACCCACAATTTGTGAAAGATTGCGTCGGGGGAAATTTACAATTGTGGGGAAAACCCTAGAAAGTGTCTGAATTCTATACGTGTTTTTTCAACTTTTCCCGTTTTTCAAACCTACGTTATAGACTTTCCCTACGTAACCTGGGATAATCTAAGTTTTTTCCAAACCGCATGCTTCAGATTTTTCCTTCCATCCCAGCGATAATCTGAGCGTTTAAATTGTCCACTTTTCAAAACAAAACCTATTAAGACACGACTCGCAGCAGATTTATCAATTTTTTACCAGGGAATTTCCAGGCTTGTGAATTTTCCAGTTTTCCCAGGCAAACTTTTAATTTTTTCCCTGGCAAACTTTTAATTTAAGGCACGACTAGGAGCAGATTTATAAATTTTTTAGACACGACTCTCGCTACCTCAAAATTTACAATAAATTATTTTGATACAACTCGCGGCAACGCGAGATTCCTAAACATAACACGCCTCGGGGAAGATTTATAAAAAATTTTTAGATACGACTCGCAGCACCACGGAGGTTAAACCTTTACACACGACTCGAGACACTGCGTTATCTTTTGACACGCTTCGCTTCGGCGAGTGGAGAGCATAGCGCCACATTAAATAGAATAAGTACTCCACCCATGACAAGATTTCCCATATTAACAAGCGGGGCCAAAACTGCTTTAAAGCCATCAAAACTTTCAAGCTTGTACCTGAACCTAAAGACAAAATAGCTTACGGCTGAACGAAAAAAATGTCGAAAACATAAGCTTTACTCTATTATTGCTGCCCCACAGAAAAATGTTCCACCCCATTGTCTAAATTTGGTAAAGAATAGAGACCCCGGTACCTCTCTCACATGGCTATGAAGCCGACCATACAAACTAGAATAAAACATGCCTTTTGATGTAAGAAATTTATTTGTTGCACAAGAAACGATTACAAAATACGTCAGTCAAAATAAGGTAATATTTAGCACTGTCACTTTGAACAAATATTATTGCATTTAGCAATCACATAGAACTATTTTTTGGCTTCAATTTACTGGCTATGATCATCTTAAAAACATATCGGCCAATGTTAATTTAATGGGCGTAACAGTAGATCAAGCGTATTCCTAAGCCTAAGCCTAAGCGATGCAAGAATGTGTTCCAAAGCCTAAGCCTTAGCAGCAAAATATAATCTAGAATCTAAAATTACTCTTTTATAGACCCACCCGTAACCTGGACACCTGTTAAAGTAACATGGGCCAACATATCAATAGCTGGGTTGCAAAAACATGACTTATGTTTTATTGATATGCTACGCTAAGTTTTGCAGCAAAAAGTTAAAACAGAGGTTTTCAGTGAACTTCACTTGCTTGCCAGTTCCCACAAACGTGTACCAATTTTGAGCTTCGAGTCCAAACCTTACCCGGGGATGCAAATAATTTGACTGGCAGATGTTGGTTTTAGAAAATTTTAAACTTAAGGCACGTTTCTTGACTCAATTCGAAACGGGACTGCGTTAATGTCGGACATGAGTCATGTCACAGCAACCCAGCCATTGTGTTTTTGTCGGCATTAACATAGTTTTGCAAAACACGTTAACAATGTTTCATAGGCAACTCGTGGATTCCAACATCTAAAAAAGCAAAATAATATATTTTAAATAGAAAACAAACACAATTGCGCCGTGTGTAAAAATATGAAATTGTCAAATTTTAGAGACACTGGTCAGTTGACCTTCTCATATGCGGCAAACCTAATTCTTTGGTAAGCAAAAAGTTTATATCTATATATTAAAGCTGGAACGCTTCTCATACGTATTTTGGTCACTGTTGAAGCACAAGTAATCACTATTTTTAACAATATTTAACAGATCGTTCAACGTGTAGAAAAAAACACAAAACATATGTCTGATAATATGCAAATGTCGCAAAAATAGACCCCTTTGCCTTCATTTACAAAGAAAAGTTAATGTATTTTTTGTCACCGCCATCTGGCATTGATTCGGTTTTGCTCGCGGCAATCTTCAAAGAAGTACGTGCTAATGATACGCTAGAACGACTTTTATCGAATTTATTAATAAATTTTTACTAGAATTTTCTTCACTGAATGCTCTCAAGCAAAATAATGGTTCTGTTAAACAGGATCAAAAAAATGAAAAGGTTTTCAAAACTCAAATGTCATACAGTAAAGAACTCGATTTTGTTTTCTACTACTTAGTCTTTCAATCTGAAATTTTTAATAGAAGAATTTGACTTGCGCGATATTCGAATGCAAAAAAGTTGGTGTATTTGTGCACTAAATAGCACATTAGTGTAGCGAGCCAGTGGTTCTGCTCCGATAACTTTGCCCAATAGCATCTTGCTGCTTCCTATTGCGCCGAGACTACGGCTGTAGCTTTTGCCGTCTGTTGAAGCAATCATTCACAGTTTCATACACTGTAGGCCACATTGAAGATAAGTTTCAATGCCTGATGGGGAACTGTTACTTTCACGCTTTAGCTGTATCTTGGAATATATTTTTTAAAAAATTAAATTTAGGCCTGAATTGATTAGGGGAGGTCATGAGAAGCTGAAATATGTAAAAAATTCTAAAATTCATCCATTTTGGAGCGAACGCCAGCTGGGAGTGCGATAACCGAAAAAACCCAAAAAATTGCTACAAGATTTGATTTAACGTTTTGTAAATTATTGATGTTTGAAAGTATTTAGCTTATTAATCTATTTGAAGGAATTCAAGCAATTCTTTTCGCCTCCAGTTCTGACGCTGGCCCGTTTGTTTTTCACATTCAGTTGCAGCATGCTTTTTCGAGTTACCTCGCAGTGACCCCATACTCAGTCAAATGGCTTGTTTGTTATAGCGTTCATCCAGAAATCTTTTGAGTACATTGGGTTGTAGTGTTTGTAACCTTAACGCCATCTAATCGGATACGCAACTGAAAGCCAAAGTATACTTACTGCAACGGACTTCCGATAGACCATCTTTGTGTACATCGCATCACGGAACCCATTTCCAAAGCGAAAGAATTTGCACTGAAATTATTAAAATTTAAAGAATTATAAAATGGAAATTTTGAATCAGCAAATATTAATTGTTTCAAAAACACAAAGACTTTATGTGCATCCTCTAGCGGATGCAGAGGGGAGTGGGTGTACTCCCCCGATCAGAAAAGTTTTTGTAATTAACTGGTAAGAAGGTACGTACCATACAATTTGTTCCTCTCAAAAAATTGGCACATATATAGCATACAGTAAAAATTGCGTTTCATAATTTTTGCTAGCCCTGCGTTCCGTTGAAAATTTGTGAATTTTCCGCTGTGCGCAAACAAGTTTTGTGAATTTTTCGATCGCGTCTCAAAGAACGAAGCTCATCATCTGAGCTCCGCTGACAATTCGCGAGCATGAAGACTGAGTCGCTCTTACTTTTTGTACTCAAAGTCCTCAAGAACATTAATTTTGAATCCAGTTGAGTTTTTCAAAGTTGATGTTGTCCCTCAACCCCTGGTCTTATTTTAAATTTCGGGCTGCCTACAAACGGCGTCTTCGTGAGCGCTAAATTGGCATAGTAAAAGTCTTACAAACAGGTGTGCAAAATTTAATCGGTCATCATTCGCTGGTTCGAACGCTATAAAAACTTGTCACCAACTGACGATATAGGCGCTACATACATTTGAGAATACGGGCAAACGAATTCGGTTGGTTAATTTTCTTGGCACTGTTTAATTAAAATAAATTGCTGAAATAAACTTACGCATTAGCAGATCCAGTATTGAGCCTGCCACTGTGTCTGTAGTTGAACTTTAGACACAGATGCATTCTTTCTAAAAGTCCGGCTCCTAATCCATGGTTAGTTGTATACTGCGGACCGCATAAATATACGTATCGTTGCAACGCAGACGTAATATCTGCTTTGCACGAATCAAGACAACGGCCCCATGTTTGAGTTGGTCCCGAAATCAGTATTGAAAGCGTACTGGTTACCTGTCAAAATTTACAATAAAATGACGATATAAATTTAGCAAAGCCAACCGGCTGAAAATCAATATTCCGCCAATTAATGCTTTTGACCTAATTTTGAACCAAAGCCTTTTATTTCCACTGAGCGTAAATTGAAGACTAAACTTAAAGCTAGGTTGGAACCTAAATTTCAGATTGAACCTAATAGGACGCCTAAGCTTAGTGAAAGGCCATGTCGTATGTCCGTATGTCGGCTTAGGTGAAAAAGGTCCAAATTGAGCTTTATTAATTTAATTTTGCAGCAGTAAATTGGTATTTGAGTCTAAACAGCCCGGTGCCCCCACCGTATTCTGGCTTGTTGTGGCTAAAATTTTGGCCCATGTAAAGAACCGGGTTCGGAACGTTTTCGTTTGAGACTGCAATAGAGTATTAAGCTTCAGAAAATTTTTTGCTTAGTCATGGGCTTAGGTATAAGCTCATTTTTACGCTTACGTTTTGGTTTAGCCTCAGACAAAGGCTTAGGAATATGCTTGTACTACTGTTACAGTCTTGTTCTATACATTGGTCAAAAATTTTAACCCAAAACAAAAAATTACTACTTGCGAACCAGTGGCGTTATATGTAAACTGAAGAAAAATGTTTGGACTTACCATTACGAATGCTATTAAAAACGTCAGGCACAATTTAACCAATCCCATTATTGTTTGTTATAAGTGGATAAAGTTTATACTAAAAGTCCTGCTAATTTAGAAAATATAAAAATGAAAAAGATCAAAACCATTATAACGCCAAATCCACAATACCATGCATACACCACGTCAGTTTTTACAGAAGCGGATCATGTGCAATGAAGATAAATGTCATTCTTATGCATATTCGTAAAGCCTAAGCACGTGTATACCCAAAAATCCTAAGCCTAAACAAATGATATCATCTGGAAAGTTAGCTAACGCTTTTGCAGTACCACCAGATTACGGGACGCCCTAAAAGTAACGTGGGCCTTTTTATTATAAATTTGCAGTTGGTCACCGTATGTGTCTCCCACCTTGCCAAATCAAACTGACGTCACCCAGGGCAATATCTTTGTTTCTATGACGTATTCTAGCGGTCGAGTTTGGAAAAACGTATAATTTAGTTTGGCGAGTGGCTACAAGCTGAAAACATACTCACCAGTTAGCACTTTATTGAAAATAGTACAGAAACTGGAAAAAAACTTTTGTACAGGTTTCATGATAACTTTGTGGATGTCTAGACGTCTAGCAATTTGAACCATTTCCTAAACAACCCCTCTCACCCACCCTCCATGCGAAAGCTTGACCACGCTCTTGGACGACGCATGTAAATTCTGTACCGTTAAATATGAATTTTGTTCAATAACCAGGTCCGCAACCAGTTCACCTTGATAGGGTGGGCTATACATTTTTCAGGCGGACATACAAGATGCTTTTGATGACTTTACAGCACGGTTGAAAATTTTCTTGGGCGCCTAAAATTCGTGCCGGTTGGCTGAGCCACCCCTGCCTTCCTTTGGCTACGGATTAGTATTTAACCCTGCTTCCTAAAATTCAGTTGTGTGTATTTATAGCCTTTATGTCTATGCGTAAAAGCAAAAAATTGACAGACAATGATTCCATAGGCTACAGATTGCAAAATGAAAATGTAATACGTTTTTTGTCACAAATTTTATTCTGAAACTATATTTCAAAATCAGTTCCCATGTTTTTTTAAACTTTTACACAGCTGTCCATGTTCAATCGTTTTTATATAAAAGTCTTAAAGGTCATTAAAAATTCTAAGCCAGAAGCTTTAAGTTAAAAACTTGGAACAAAGCCAGTGGCGGAACCGAGTTGGAGGTGAAATCATAGAGCTGAAACAGAGGCTTGAAAATATGGGTCATTTTTTAATTTCTGGCTCTCAAACAATTGAAGGGGAAACTTTTCAGTTTATTTTCTGTTCAGTGGCGAGCAGGGGTCTGTACTTTTCATAGGTGTGCCCTTGAACCGTCACACTTTCAAGGGCCGCTAAAGCAAAATGGGGGGACGCCGCCACCTATGCGCCCATGCACTGAGAGTGGATCTTATACGGGGGCCGGAAACCAAAGTACTTCATTAGCAATTTGGACTGTTCAAATATGAATTGCTTAGTGTGGATGGCTTGAGGGACATCCTGTTTAATGCGCCGGTGGAAAGGGTTCCACCCAATTAAAGATATTCTGAGAGACAGAATGTTTTCCCTTGGAGTAGGAATTACTAAAGTACCGAAATGCATACTTAAAGACATTTTCCGCAATCTTCACTAGGTTCCTTTTGAAGAACACGACTTATTCAAACATTTAAAGTAAAGGCTGAAGAAGCTCATAATGCGTGGGCAACGACTTAGAACTGTGCATGAACCCAGACTCTTTTAAAAAGAGTTTAAAGAAATGTTGAATTTAACACAAACTTTTGAATAAAACCTTCGCAGCGTATGGTGAACGTTGACACGCAACGCGGTCTCAAGCCAGTATAAAATACAAAAATAAATCCAGCAACAACAGGTTAGCTTATTAAGTATAAAGACAACACTGATTTTAGCTAATCTTATTCAATTGTAGCAAATATGCAAATATGTACATCCTTCAGTCATTCTCAGAGTGAAACAACACTTTTCTTTCCGGTTTCAATTTGGTCTTTCTTGTAACCATAGGTATACCAGTTTAAACCGTATCCCTGTAAAAATAGTCTGTTCGATATATTGGCCCAAGTAAAGATCAAGGGCGGGACGTTTTTCTGTGAGACTAGAAAAGAATAAGCTTTAGCTTTAGACTAAATTTTTTTGCTTGGTTGAGGCTTAGGCTTAGGCTAGGCTTAGGAATATGCTCATTCTTAGGCTTAAGCTTAGGCTTAGGTTTAGGCTTAGCCTTAGGCTTAGGCTTTGGCTTTGGCTTTGGCTTAGGTTTAGGCTTAGGCTTAGGCTTAGGCTTAAGCCTAGGGATATGCTAATAATACTGTTCCGCTCGTGTTGCCGAAGGCTAAGATTTAGCCTGGGGGTCATTTAAGAGGTAATAATCTATGTTTTATTAAAGTCTATTGCTTAAGCCTCAGCCTAAGCCTAAGCCCATGTCTTAAGTCGAAGCCTTAACCTAGGCTTAAGCCAAGCCTAAGCTGTAGCGTAAATCAATGCCTAAGCCTAAGGCTAAAGCCTGTCTAAAGTTTATGTATTTTTAAGCTTTATTCCAGATCCTACGCCTAAACGCTTAATTCTCACCTAAGCCAAAGACGGAACCTTGCGTAATCCTAAGCCTAAAAAGATTGAGCCTTGCCAATTCCTAGACCTATTCTTGAGCCAAAGGATTGGCTAATCCTAAGCTAAACTACACAATCTTCATGTGTCGTAACCAAATCTCGGTTTGTATTTGAAATTACAAAGCGCGATATTAAAGTTAATTTTTATATTTTTATAGACTGAAATACATATTTTTCTTTTTTAATGGGTACTGCCTTTAGTGTTTTATGGAACACAATCGAAACCAAAGACGTCTATTTCAGAATCCGAACAAGCAACAAAGCGATCAACATGAGAAGAATGTAGGTTCCAAATTACATTGTGAATTACATATAGTGATAGCAATTGAACATATAATTACACGAAATTGATGAAAAATTGTAAATACTCGTATTCCCAAACCTTTTAAACACGAACAAATATTAATTTGTAAAAAATGATGTACGACAAGAACAAATTTGAGAATAAAGCATGAACAAAAACTTCGTAAGAATGTCCTATAAATAGAAAAATTAGCAGGATTTTGAAAGTATGTTCTACGACCAGAACGACTTGATAAGCATATATTCAAAATTAAAACAAAGCATAGTCTTAACATTTTGTTCTCAGAACAATGCTATCAAATTTAGTAAAACGTAAAATGTATATGATTTTAGAAATATAAAATGACGTATATTATATGGGCAATAAATATAACTAGTCAAATTGGTTGCAAATTTGCAACCCTAAAAATTATGTCTTAGACGCCAGAGATATATCTCTTGAATTTCTGATTTTATTTCTTAAAATTTTCAGAAGCATGGCTCTAAAATTTTTACAGATTTAAAAGTAATAAATGTAAGACTTTGTTTCATGAACGATTAAGGCAAATATTTCTGAAATATAAGTCAAATATTTCAGAAATGTAAGAGAAATTATCTGAAATACAAAACAAACATTTTCCAGAGAAACGACTCAAAAACTGGAAGCAAAAGCTCAACCAAATAACTAAATTTTACAACTTAAATACGACCAAGACTTAAACTTTATGTTGGGGGACCTGAGCGCAACCCAAGAATATCCTTGTAAAATTTGATTATTTACATTGATCAACTTTTTATACATATAAATCAGAAAATTAACTCTTGAATACAACTATTTTTTGAACGAGTTAAAAGTTCGTCATTTTACTATTATTTACGACTTATCAAAACTCAAGTTATAAAGGTTCGATCTCAGTGTCACGCTATCAAGCTCTGGTACAACAACGCGTCAATCAAATCCCGTACAGAAACAAAGATTATGACGACCCAACAATATATGCTTAAGCTACCGAATTCTTTTATCCGGTACTGTGCCGAATGTTCCTTTGTTAATAAACTTTCCGTTATTCATTTACGACGCGACTCAGGGCTTCTCGTTTTGCCGCGGAACGGCAATAACGCCGGACAGCAGCATTTGATACTCCTTTTTGTGCATACGCAAAGATTATTACACTTTTGTTGTTGTTGTTTGTTGTTGTTGTTTGTTGTTGTTTGTTGTTGTTTGTTGTTGTTGTTTGTTGTCGTTGTTTGTTATCGTTGTTTGTTGTTGTTGTTTGTTGTTGTTTGTTGTTGTTGTTTGTTGTTGTTGCTTGTTGTTGTTGCTTGTTGTTGTTGCTTGTTGTTGTTGTTTGTTGTTGTTTGTTGTTGTTGTTTGTTGCTGTTTGTTATTGTTGTTGTTTGTTGTTGTTGTTTGTTTGTTGTTGTTGTTTGTTGTTGTTGTTCTTGTTTGTTCTTGTTTGTTGTTGTTGTTTGTTGTTGTTTATGTTGTTGTTTGTTGTTGTTGGTTGTTGTTTGTTGTTGTTGTTTGTGGTTGTTGTTTGTTGTCGTAGTTTGTTGTCGTTGGTTGTTGTTGTTGTTTGTTGTTGTTTGTTGTTGTTGCTTGTTGTTGTTGTTTGTTGTTGTTTGTTGTTGTTTGTTGTTGTTTGTTGTTGTTGTTGTTGTTTGTTGTCATTGTTTGTTGTCGTTGGTTGTTGTTGTTGTTTGTTGTCATTGTTTGTTGTCGTTGGTTGTTGTTGTTGTTTGTTGTTGTTTGTTGTTGTTGTTTGTTGTTGTTTGTTGTTTTTTGTTGTTGTTTTGTTTGGTTAGCAAGATCGCTTTGCGCGGATGGCTTGGGGGCGGCAGCCCCCGTCTTGCTTAGGGTCCTTCCAGGTGCCGGGGGGCAGGGGGACGGCAGTCCCCTGATAAAAGCAACCTCAACAAAAAATATTTCGGTCTCATTTTCCTTTTTTCCTGCGAAAATATATAGCGCCCCCATTTTCCAGTTTCCAAAACCCCAATTTCACAGCGAACATATGCAGCCGCTCCATTTACCCATTTGCTCGAAGCAAGTCCTGTCCCATTCCCATTGTTCCGTTTTCCTAGCGAAAATATACAGCTGTCCCGTTTTCACATTGGCTTGAAACAAACTTGTCCCGTTTCCCCGTTTTCCAGGGAAAAATTGCAGCTTTTCCGTGTTCCCATTTGCCCGGAACAAACCGGTCCCATTTCCCCAATGAAAAATCACTCTGTCCCGATTTTTCATTGGCCCGGAACAAACCTGTCCCGTTCCCCAATGAAAAATCACTGCTGTCCCGTTTTTCCATTTGCCCAGAACAAACCTGTCCCGTTTTCCCAATGAAAAATCACTGCTGTCCCGTTTTCCCATTTGTCCGAAACAGGCCTGTTCTATTTTTTCGGTTTCCCAGCTTAGATTTGCAACTGTCTTATTTTCTCATTTTCGTGAAACAAGACAGTCCCATTTTTTATCTGCCCGTAAATCGAGCTATCGGTAGGAGTATATGAATTTGCACTGATTACGCTCCTGTAACTTCCTGCTTCGCCGGAAATCGGGACGCCCATAAAAGTAACATTGATCGATGTTTGCATGTTGTTCCTGCTGTAGTTTCGTGAAAAAAGCATAAAAAATTAATGGAATGTTAAGTCCCGTGATTGTAAAATGGAAAATTTTTCAATTGCAGTGTTTAACACTGTGCGGTTTTATTTTGGAAAGTTGACGCTAAAAAATGATTTCGTGAAAATTTAGTTTGGAAGCAACACAGTTTGTTCGATTGCATCGCGTTTAGTGAAGAAATACTTGATTTCGTTACGCATTAGCTGTTTAGAAGTGTACTTAGGTTGCTTAAAATCAATAAAAGATTGTTGACCAAGTTTCGGTTAGTTGCATGAAAATCTCTGAAGGGTCATGTTTCATTGCGAATTATGTTTATATATTGTATTTTGTGTTTTTTTATCTCAATAAATGGTTATTGTGGTTATAAATGTAAGCATGTGAGACATGCTTGTCCGTTAAATATAGTGCAGTGCACTGTATGTATGCTAGCTGGCAGCATACGGTCGACACATATAGTCGACGAAAAATGCAGTTGGAGAGGCGGGCTACATGGCGCAGTGGTAGAGTTCTCGCTTTAAGAATCCGTAGGCTGAGAGTTCGATCCCCGCTCTAGCCCGCTTTTCCAGCTGCTTAGTTAAAAGGTCCGATGTCCCGGTTCCTACCTAGACTGACATGGGGGCTACTCCGTGGACGCAATGTCAAATTGCCGCGCTATGAGCACGGTATCCAGTCGAAAATAGGATGGACGGTCAAGGGACGACCTTGTTGAAAATACGGGCATGTAAGCATGTGAGACATGCTTGTCCGTTAAATATAGTGCAGTGCACTGTATGTATGCTAGCTGGCAGCATACGGTCGACACATATAGTCGACGAAAAATGCAGTTGGAGAGGCGGTCTACGTGGCGCAGTGGTAGAGTTCTCGCTTTAAGAATCCGTAGGCTGAGAGTTCGATCCCCGCTCTAGCCCGCTTTTCCAGCTGCTTAGTTAAAAGGTCCGATGTTCCGGTTCCTACCTAGACTCACAATAAATACATAGCTAACACATTATTATGATTGCTGTATGTCCGCCTGTCTTGCTAGATTGCTTACGAAAAACAAATATTTTCTTAAGTTGGTTTATTGATTTGAGCGGGATAGAAGTCCAATATTATATAATAAATGCTTGCCAATTCATTTGTATTTGATCACAGATTATCACTATTTTATAAAATGAGTGGAATTTGCTACCGTATTTGAATAACAGGCAAAATTTTATTTGGAAATAATAACACCCTTTCGAGTGTTTTAAAAATGAGTTGCTATGAAACCAAAAACCAAAGTGGGCTGGGTGTTGTTTTGCGTTAGTGTTTTTGTTATGTGCGTGTTTAATTTTTAGACAGTATGGGAGAACAACATAACATGAACACATGGAATTGCCACATGTATGATAAGGTAAGTTAGATGAAACAAAGTATAGAGTTCGCTAAGTTAAAATTATTTGTTTTGTTGCTAAAATAGTAATTTACATTGTATGATTGAATTTGTGTATTGTTAAAACGATGATAAAATGTGCCTTTGGCGCAGTGCCCCCTGAAAATATAATCTATGTTTATTACATACTTTAGTAAGAAAATCTACTTAAAGTCAAAGTTTATTCACACACTGTCTCACTGACACATATATAGCTTTGTCTTGCTGTATTATTTGTTTCAGAAAATGATGCTAATTATTTCCATGAAAGAACGTTCGAAGGTCAGACCACCGTATTTGCTGCACGAATTTGACAAGTAAGTTTTGTTGAAGAAATTTATTCTTCAAGTCAGCCACAAGTATTTTCTATTTACTTATGGTTTAGGAGGAAAGTGAAATATTTTTGACTTGCTGCGTATTGTATTTTATTTTACCGCTTATAAAAGATACTTTAAAGGTTGATTGACGTACATTATTGTTATCGCACGATTATAATTCATTGAGGTTTCAAGCTTCCATTCATGTTACTTGTTACTGAAGTTGGTTAAAAACTTCGTATTCGGCACTGTTTCTGTGGCAGAGAAAACTGTAATATCAGCCGCGTGATTTAATGGGTTGCTCGCTTAACTAGCGACCAAGAGGTACGAGGTTTTATTTTTGGCGTGGCCATATGTTACGGAGAAATTTAGGAGTAAAACCCAATTAATTTCGGAGTACTTCGGGTAAAGGGATCGTTCTGACCGTGCAGTTCTACCTAGCACGTGATGTTACTCGCGCATGCGGTTGAACTTCTTGCAAGATTTTTACTTTATATACATTGTAGCGACAATGGTCTTTGGAATCCAGAACGATGGCTTTGTAGCTTTTACACCGATGCTTCAAACGATCCTTCAATCGGTTATCACGTCACAAGTTCTGTGGCTGATGGAAAGCTAGCCGCATTATCGGCTACAGCAAAGTCTAGCAGTGGCCGTATAACTGGAAACACTGGCGGTTCGCTAGCCGGTAAATCGAGACCTAGCGCCTTGACGTTAGGGTTACTTGGATTGTCGACAACCGCAGGTGTGAGTGCTCCCTCTCTGCGACCCGGGGGTGGACGTGCTGACGGGTCGAAGAAAAGTGCGGGTGAGTGGTGTAAAAGAATTTTTTCTGGACTTCGGCTTTCTACAAAAGCGAGTAACGTTTCGTTCGTGTAGCGTACGTTAGAAAACACATGAATCTAGTTGTGGCTTGTCTAGGAATAGTAGTAAGGATATGGATGTCTGGTGTTTGATTAGAGAAACTTATGTTTTTGATTTGGAATCAGAGTTTAAACGAATAACGGAAGCGGAAAACGTATATTGAAAGGTAAAACTCTCAAGGATTTTTGTTTTTCTGCCAACTCAATTAGGCATGCAAATATTCGTCGGATTTTCTAAAATGTTAAAGAAAAAATAGCGGATCCACACAAAATTTATAAGATTTTGGAAGAGTTCCTTAATTTTATTTCATATCGAATAATTGCAGCACGTCTGCATGGAAAAATTGCTAGATATTTACGTGATTTGTAACAAATTTTCCGTATAAAAATAAAGGAAATTTTCCATATTCCTACTATTTCGATTTCCCAAACGGAAATTTTACCGGAAATGGAAACGCACACAATGTATATGTAATTGCATTTTTATGTTATTTCATATTTACTATTATCAGGGTGCAACCCAAATTACAACTTACCGGAACCGGAGCCAGAATCGGAAAATGAAAAATTCATTTTAATTTTCTTTTATGCAATATGCATGGTGAAAAACCCTAGTTGGAGATAGGGGGATTCACTTTACCTGTTGTATTTTAGATTTTCATAATCCACTGAAGAGAAATCTACCTTCTATGGTTTATTTTCGGCGATCGTCAAGGTTTGCATACTATACTGATGAAATCTATTTTATTTTTACCGTCATTTTTTAGTAAAATATCTTAATTTCCGCCAACCAAATTTTAATATTTACCGGAATTATTAATTCCGGTAAAAATATACCGGAACGGAACCGGAAGGTTAAAACATGCCGTAACCGGAACCGGAATTCCGGTTGCACCGTGATTATTATGTAACTGCATCTTTAATGTTATCGGATTTTTCCCAGTCGATCGCCTCAAAACTGATTCAGCGCAATGCGGCGGTGTAGTGCTCAGTCCACAAAGGCGTAGTTTTGGCGCTGGATGCCAAGTTAATCAAGATAAACTGCAGCAGCATCAACAACAACAACATCAGCAGCAACAGCAACAACATACGACGCAAGTGTCTCAGATTTCGAATCAGCAAAATATGTCTCAACAATCGCAGCAACAACAATTGAGTGGACAAGGAGGCAGCGGTCAGCATCATCCAAAGTCCCATTTACGGTCACGAAGCCCGAAGTCGCACCATTTCACATCTGGCGTTGCGGATGTTACGATTGGAGCAGAGAACGTAGGCGGCACTGGAGGATCAAACAACCATGCGTTCGGAGCGCCTTTGTAAGTCGTGTTGAAATATCTTTAAATTTTGAAAATTATGTTGGGGAATTTCTTAGTATTGACGTTTGAATATTTGATCACGCAACCTATGTCGCAGTGCAACTGCTCAATTTATGCTTAGGTTTGGTTATCTACGAGAAGAAGCGTAAGTGAGTTTTCAGATTTTGAGTACTTTGTCTTTCTGCAGTAAGGCCGCCTGTTATTAAATCTGTATTAATATGTTTGTCGAAGCTGTTAATGGAGTATGTGGTTTTGAGGGTTTTTGAGATTTATAGCGGAGATACCTATCATAGAGCCAGCACAGTGGTTTATTGGGTAGACAATACCAGTGCGGTGTTAATTGTGTTACCGCACAAGGTTTGTTCGTTTATATATGTATGTTCGCATCGCATCCTGTCGAGAAATTCGGTATTTATCTTTTCGGTACTGTTTTCTACGGTATTTTTAGTTACCGTTGTGTCCTGACTCAGTTGGGTATATAATACGTTTGATGTGTTTTAGTCCTTATTCGGGTAACAAGCATCATCAAAACCGTCACGATAGCGCCCAATTGCATCAGAATCGTAACAGCGGTACGGGAACGGGTTCTCGGTATGTGAAGCCAGGAGGTGCAGGTTCAGGCGCCAACGGTGGGTCTCTTGGCCGATCGAGTGGCGCCGGGGTAGGTACTACTGCCGAAACTGGCTTTTCTGCGTTGCCACATCGGCCTGGCGGCACCTCCAGCGGTGCACGCGATTCAGATAATTGGCGTCAAAGGGGCGATAGTGAAAGTGCGCACGGTCCAAGACGTTTTGGAGACTCGGTAAGTAGACTACAAGGTGTGTTTTAGATGACAGGGGAAAGGCGGTGGCAGCTGGGATGGGCCCTTAATACCGGATCTTAACAGGTGCATAAAATTATTTGTGAACAATTGCTGACATATCTCCCAACCAGAAATGTAATAATTGTGCCAAGTTTTTGTTTTCCATAGTTAATACGAAATTCCTCACTATCAGGGTGCAACCGGAATTACAATTTACCGGAACCGGAACGGGAATTTGAAAATTTTACCGGAACCGGAACCGGAAAGTGAAAAATGCATTTCACCAAAAATTTCATTTTAATCTTATTTTTTGCTCTATTATTTGTGAAATAACCTTAGTCGAACACAGGTATTTATTTTATTTGTTGTATTTTAGATTTTCATCATCGACTGAAGTGAAATCCACCATCAATGGCTTATATTCGGAGTACAAGTGGCTTTCAAAAGAGATTCTTAAAAATTAGCAAAGTTAAGAAAACGGCCAAATTATAATACCGGAATTTTTAAATCCTGTAAAAATTTACCGGAACCGGAAGGTGAAAAAATGCCGGAACCGGAACCGAAATTCCGGTTGCACCCTGCTCACTATATACCAAAAATTTCAGCGGGATCTTAGGTGCAACGTCTTCATGAATTTGATAAAACCCCGCTCGTCAAAAATGCTTGGCACAGCCTGCGTAGTCAGCTCGCAAAAGTCAATTGTTTAGTGTAGTAGTTGCAATACATCCGGAAGTGTGGCATCGTTTCCGGTTCCGAATGTTTACCTGCGACTCCAGGTCATTTTTATAACTCCTTGCAGTGGCCGTTAATATACGTAAATTAAAGCACTGTCATAATTAAAACTGAACTCCTTGTTTCAAGCTGCAGTAGCGCCCACAGAATTATAACTATAGCCAGGAAGAAAACGTGAACACTGTTTCACTTCGTTATAAACGGTGTCGTCTTTTATATATTAATAAATTTTTAGTTCCGATTCATGCCGATTGTAAAATTCCTGATTGATATACATTCCGATTGGATTCAGTTACCTTTGGCACCCTGTTGCATGCTGCTACATACAGATTCAATGTCTAGATCGTTTGAAAATTTTCGAAACGACTAGTTGGCTGATGTTGAAACGATCTAGACATTGATTTCAGCGTACAACAGGGTGCCAAACGGAACTGAATCCAATTTGCAGCTTGCTACAGATTCAACGTCTAGATCGTTTGAAACTTTTCGAATTTGACTAAACTATATGTTCAACTGATCATTACAATCCGTTACCGCTACCACACAGATTTTTTAACCTGATTTCAAAGCCGGACATAAACACTGTTTTGACTGGTTAATAATGTTTTAGTCGTCGCACAATCAGTCGCGGACGTCTGAAAGATGGAAAGACCATCGTGCGGAGTCGATTGGTGGCGGCGGCGTGGGTGCTCTCGATAGCCCATCAGCGTTAACCAACAATAAAGCCACTGCAGACTCAGCGTTTTGGTTTAGCCAGCAACAGTCGCGTCAATTCAATGGGACTGCGCTGCCACCACCGCCTTATTGCCGCTCTGGTTCAGGCCGTGATAGGCCGTTGGTAACAGGACATTGGGGCAACTCGGCCTTTGGAGGCGGTGGCGAATGTGAGCCGGAATGGATGGACGCCGATGTGGATGATGAGATTGAGTTGCGCGGATTCAACGAAGACGAAATGTTGCCGTCGAAACGTAAAGCTATCGCTGAAGGCAAAACTGAGATTCAGGTATTATTCCCGCTTCTCAAATGTGAGTAGCACCCATCACGAGTTGATGATCGGTCTTGTAACTTTCCGATCAGTGATTGGCGATCTTCCAAAAGTAATAACATCAAATTTAATTTGCCGTACTTGTATGCAAATATTTGAGATCCGTAACATTAAGTTGGAGTCTTTAGAAATTGGCTATGATTGCATTTCGGGGTAAGTCAATGAAGTTCATGTTCTAATATGCCGAAACAAAAACGAAAAGTGTAAACAATAAGCATACTTTTGCGCAACTAAAATGTTTCAAAGGGAGCACGCACCACTTTAGATGTTATATTCGTTTACTGTCCGGTTTTAATATACGATAAAATAATATGCCGTCGAACCCTGCTCGTGCCCCCTGTCTAAACCCTGCCTAAGCCCCTTGCCCAGGTTTGTTTAGTAATCAGGGGGTTTGGTGTTAGCTAAGGTCTGGTAGTGTTGATGCTAAAGCTATGCCTGGCTTTCAGTATATAAGCAAATCCATTTTACACATATATATTTAATGCGTAGTTCGCGGACGTATATCATCTATTGCAGCCTGGTGCGGTTAAGGTGTTTTCCAGGAGATGTTCTTAGGAATGCGGTCTTGTTTATTTGCAATTCTTGCTGGATCTCATTTAATTTATTTTTGCTTGTAGAAAAATGATCGCCGTAAGCATTCGAATCATGGAAGCAGTGAAGAATTTAGCGGGTTGGACTTACAACAAAATTACAAAGATGGTTCAGGTATGTGAATTTTTGTATGTAGCTTTTAGAGTAACCTCATTGTACCGCAGCTGTTCGTGCTTACATTACTAGCGATATTGGTATTCAATAGGAACTTATTAGGATTTTCTAGCAGTCATGATACTGGCTGTGTTTCAGAGACATGAATTTTTAAATTATGTAAACGGTGTATATTTTAGTTTGTGTATGTTAGTCTTAATTCATAGGTTTTCAATAAGATTGATCTCTTTGTCAGATTAATCAATGTTACGAGACACTTGCCGTAGTGAAGAAATTGTAGTCGTGATTTCGCAACGAAATAAAATATAACTCGCCAGGAAGTTGCATTTTATTGAAACCTTGGACATTTAAGAATAAGATACTTTTTTGACTGAACTCAACTCCAAAATCAACCTCCAAAATCAATTTAAGTTAAAGAAATGAACTCCAAAATCAACTTAATTTTGAGGAAGGCAATGACATAGCAAAGAATTGTTTTCCGAGAGGAATGTAGCGGCAGAATATAGAACAATCACAATATATGCAACTATATACGCATTATGAAGCAAGGTTACAAGCGCCGTTGCTGTTTGAAAATCCCGGGTTTTCACGTTGGCAATTTATGCTGAGTATCCATGAGCGAAACGAGCGCGAAACTTTTATTTCTCTATTTCTGCTGTTTTGTTTCTTTTTTGTTTTCATTATGAAATTTCAGGGTAGATGAGGGAAGTTTTGATTTTAAGTCACGTCTCGGCAAACCAGCCAATGTTTATTGTTTTTTACAGTTCCACCGAATGACCAAATGGGTTCAGGTAAAACCGAGCATAACAGAAACCGCCGTGAGCAATCTCCAACTGGTTTGGGCAATGCGACGCGTGCGTCAAAGGATACAACCCCTTTACTGAATGGAGATATTGGAGGAGTTAGCCCAGAGAATGGCATTGTCAGGCAAAAACAGCCACAGGGTACAGGCGGTATTGAGCCAAAAACAGCTGCGGATTTTGTCGGAAGCCCCGATTTTGCGACGTCGTTCGTATCTGACGTACTTGGATTTTCGTTGAAGGTAAGCAGAATGTTCTGAGACTGATGAAGTTTTAAATTTTGCCCACTGTAATCAGATGTGTGGGTTTTGAAGTTGGTTTTTCTAGAGGTGTGATTTTGGTGATGAGTTGTTTTGAAATTGTTTGAATTCGACAAATTTGAAATTGGTTGAAACTTACAGACCAATTTGTATTGTACGATACAACTAACGGTCATATTTCATTTTCCGTGTGTTCATGGCATGCGAATTGCCGCGCGGAGTCGTAAATGAACTTGTAAACAAAAAGTTATGGCTGGCGGCGCCGGCGCACGACAAGTATTGGTGCTGCAGTAAGATAACCGGCATTTTTGCCGTTTCCCATATTGGATAAGTCCTCCCTCTACAAATGGCCTGTGTACAGCTGAGGGCCTGAGGGTCGTAACAGTATTAAAAGGTTATACCTAAGTCTAAGCCTCGTAAGTCTATAACTATGCCTAAGTAAAACTTTTTCGCTAAGTGGGAACTACAAAGCCTTAGAAAACCTATGAATTACGTTGTTTAAGCGACATATATCATGATTCTGGTCGGGTATTTTTAGCCCGAAGAAGCACAACTTCCTGCTGCGACTGTGAGTCGATTCAGCAAATTTTTCTCTGCCGCTGACGAGTGGGCAGCGGCAGCACAGGGTCGTGGTCAGCGTTCAGATTCCATTGGCAGCGAGTATGGTAATGGCATTGTTGCCAGTAATAGTGCGGGTAGCAAAGGTGGTTCGAGTTCACAAGCGGGTAGAAATGGTAAGTTTAATGCAGTCAATCATGAGAGGAAAACAAAATATAATACTTTATTAATAGTGCTATTTTACGCCTTCATATAGAGTTGAGAGCGAACCAACCAAAAGCACTACAGAGATTATGTCAAGTACACAACACCATTTACTCGAGTTTCAAGTAATTCTGTATATGCCCCGTAGACTTCGTCACAAAAATTTTTACTGTAACTTGTTCGCTGCTCTTATCATTGAAGTATGCGGACATGCAAACTTTTTGCTACAATGGCTCTGTATACCGCATGTTATGGTGGCAACAAAGGTTTGGATACGGATTGTGTATAAATTTGTGGTTCGGATTCAGTGGTGAAAAAGCTGAATCCAAAAGCCGAATTCATCAATGTTCGACAATTTTTTTCATTTGTAACCAATAAAAATTTTAAATAACTTGTTATATAAATCAGTATTTTTATTTCAGGTTATAAATCATAGAACTGAGGTCGGTTACGAAATATATTAACGTTTAAAAGTTATTGCGGCTGGCATAGCGTTGATATTCTGAAACAAATTAGTAATATATCTGAAATTTGCAGCTTTCAAGATTCGGATTCGGCAAATTAGCAATGAGTTGGATTCGGTGAAATCGTGGATTCAGAGCCACCCTGCCGTATTTTTTCGGTTTTCAGCATGCTACGACCGGCTATTAATTTATCAGAACCATATCCGGATATTGAATGTTTTACCGCATCTGGAGCAGGATATTAACCGTATATATAGCATGTAAATAATAATATGAGCACTGTTGAAAGTAATTGAGTAGTTTAGCAAAAGTTTATGTGTATTGAATTAACATTAATTGTTAGTTTGGATTTTTCATTATATTTCGGTTGGTAGAAATCTTAAGTGCTTTACTTGCCCGAAAAGGCTATAGCAGCAAGATGTTCAATATCTCCGCTTGTCAAAAGCAATGGTACTTGTGACCACAACTGTAAGTATCCGGTATCCGGTAGACCTATGGGAACCCGATATGGATATCGGTTTTTGTCAGATTTTACACCGATGTGAAAAGCAATGAAGTCGTAAGCTAGTGTTTGCTCATTTTATGATGTAACTGCGAAGGTGTGCAAAGGTGTGATAAATGAAGATGGTGTAATTTTCAGGAGATAACGCAAACCCAAACGTTGAAAATTCAAAATTAATGGATATTTTTGCAAAAGCTGGGCTCAACACGCAACATTTGCCGTTTGAAAACAAGAATCGGTTGATTGAAGAAGGTACGAATGACGCGTAATGGTGTTAAATGAAATATGACTTTACCAAAATACAAATTTCGATTTGGCAGCTTAGATCTAGAATTATGCGTAAACACTCTTCCTCCAGGTTGGTCAACTATCTAATTTAAGGGTTTCTGTTTAAAACTTACTGGCTTTCGCTACTAAGCAGTGGAGCCTCCTCCCAGTAGGACATTCCCCGTACTCGATAAAACCAGGAGACACGAAACATCGGTTATCGTCACTTCTAAGCTTCGAAATAAATTTAATAAAAATCTGGTGAAAATACAAAAAATTTGCGTAAAAATTATATTTTTTAGCCCTGATTTTTGTCTTGGGGCTTTCCCTTGCACTCATCAAACCCATCTGGTTTATCCGGTGCACTTCAGAAATAGTGACCTGCACTCGAGACAGGGTAGTGAAATGTCAGCATTTAATAATACGAGTTCAGCCATCATTGATTTTTAGGCGTATTACAATACATATTATGGGGGTGCTAATTTGGTGAGAGCAGAAGAACATAAAGAAACTGTGCGTGTAAACTAAAATACATTTTTTTGGTTTGACATAAATTTTCACATGACATACGATCCTTCAAAATAACGAGAAAATGTGTGTATAAAACTTTCCTTTAAAATCACTATTGTTACGTTTCGCCTGTTTAAATTCATTACTGACGCGCAAAGTAATGGTTTCCTGTTTGGAGTTAATTTTAGCCAAGTGTGGAAAAGCGCGTAGTGTCGCTGAAATTGAAGCGTCATTGCGTGAAGCGTCCGGATCTGCCGGTGCTGCCACACCTGCTTCAGGCGGGTCATCAACCGCCTCAAGCACAAATCCGTCTACCCCGTCGAAACAACAAAATCCACTGATTAGTTTGTCGCAATCTGGACTGTCCCAGTCCGCTGTAATTGAAAATGTCACAGCTGAAAGTCTCAATGTTCGGCATAAGGATACAAGCGGGTTGAAGGATGGTGATTTGTTACAAGTTAGTAATGATGGATCTATTTGTACAATATGAGGATTCTTTAAAAATATTGCAAATTCTGTGATTTAGATATCCTCTACTAATCCAACTAAATAGGTTAGTCTGCGTCGTAGAGAAATATCATAAGCATGTACTTGGCGAATATTTCTGGCAATTTATACTATATTTATTCCTGAATAGATTACTCTGCGTCGTAGGGAAATGTCATAAATATGTACTTTGGCGAATATTTCTAGCAATTTATATTATATCTACCTATTGGCATTGATATAAGCTGTACTGTCGTGTTATAACCATGCGGTTGGCATAGTTTGTATTTATTAGTTTATTTATTATTTATTTATTCTGATACTATTTTTTACTATTTTAGAATATATTCCAGTCAGCGGCATTAGCAGCTGCCACCGCTGCTGTCAATCAACAAAGCGCGAACAAAAAAGACGATGGCCCGGGCAGTTTAAGTGCACTCATTGCAAGTGCTGGATTCGCCGCCGGTGGAGGACATCCTGTCGGTGGAAGCATAAACCTTGGTGCGATGCCTTCGCCGCCTGCGAACGCTCTTACCGAGGAAGAATTGCTCGCTCAGTTTTCAAAACCGCCACCCGCGCAGACTGAGCCGCCAGAATTTGACGGACTGGCATGTGAACGTGGACTGGCTGAGGATCAAGTAAGTCTGGCTTGGAGGAATTTCCTAATAATAGGGTTTTGCGGCCAGAATCTATATTCCGTAGGAACTCTGCTAGATACATAGTGACGGCAAAGGCATGTTCTCAGGTGGGAAAATGGATTGGTATGATTCTTTAGTAGGTTTTGTTGGATTATTAAACGATATACTACGTTTTCGGGTTGAGTGTATTTTAATGTTAACTGACAGACAGTATAAAACTTATGTAAAATTAATAGTTCAAAAATTGTTGTCTGGCTCGGTTAATGCAGTATTTCTAAATCGTTTTTAATATTTTATAAAAATAAATTCATTAAAAGTTTTGCAACTTCCTGTTTTCATTTGTAGAGTTGGGTATAAGATTTTGCGTTCATTATGGGAGTGATGGTTTGCGAATTTGGAAGTGTTAACGGTTTCATGGTATGTGGTATTGACTGTTTGCATTCTGTCTTCAGATTAATTCGAGTGGAAATCGTATCGCAAATTGCGATACTGGAACGCTCGCCCAGCATCAGAAGCAGAATCATCTACAGCTGGAAGCTATGTTGTTACAAGGTAAACACCGCATTTGTTTGTTTCAAAAGACCAATAAGTGTGCCCCTATAAAACCGACGTGCAGTATTTTACGCGGATAGCGTACTGCGTCCGCAACAATTGGGGTACAATATCATACTGTGACGGACGGCGCTGGATGACAGAATTTTTAAAAATTATAGCGCCACCAAATTGCGTTCAAGTTGCAATATCTATCTAGTATCATCTTAAATATTTCAACTGGCTTATGCAATACGTAGTGTAATAATTGTGCAAATATTTATCGTTTTGTAGGTAATTTTTTAATAAATCTTGTTTAATATACACCACACAGTTTGCCAAAATTTTATCCTATATTAGTATTGTTAAACATTCGCTGGGATACATGCGTACTAAAAATTTCGTAAACGGCGCTATAAAACGATTCTGCATTAAGATAGAATTCGGTGTAGTTCTTTATCGTTTCAGCGGATCAGTCAAGAAAACCGGTGACTAATGTAAATGACATAGCTACTACTGATAGTGATAAAGTAGCAGATAAGCTTCGTCTCGAACGTCAACAGTTGTCTACTGCTGATGCAAACGCAATGCACGCCGCGATACAGCGATTACAACAGGAAGCTGCGAAACAGCAACAAAAACAACAACAACAACAACACGAAAATGCAGAAGAAAAAATAGATAAACAGCAACAGCTACATTTGCATCGGTTGATATTGCAAGAACAGTACAAGCAACATCATTTGAGGCAAACACACGCTCAGCAACAAGCGACTGATGATTATGTCCAGGTAGATGTTGCTTACGGTGGCGCCATACTTGCCGTGCGGCGCCCGATGCCGCCACACGTCAAATATTTTTGTTTAAAAATTGATATACTATTCAGCGCGACAATAATCGTGCTTTGGGGTACAGTGATGGGCGGCGCCCGACAATGATGGACGGCGCGGAACGTCGTCAAATGTATAGCGCCAGCCTAACTGGTAGTTGTGTGGTCACTTATAGGGTCGTTCACATATTGCTCATTAAGTGATAGAACACAAACTGCTATCTTAATATTTTGCAGTCAGTGTGGAGCGACTAATATTGCATCAAGTTTTTGAAGTATTAAACATGTTTTGATAGTGCTTCAGGCGTGGACTCGCGCGTTTGGAACCGCACCAAATGCCAGTGAACTGGAAGAATTTCGACGGCTTCAAAAACAACAGCAACAAAAAATTTTACCTGCTGAATTGCAGTTGTTGCAACAACGTGCAGCAGCAATACATGCAGTTGTACCGCCATCAAGTGCTGCAAACGCCATGCAATCAGGAGGTGGGGTAGTTGGCTCAACTGCCGCGTTGAAGCAAAATCCTTTTGGTACGAAAACATGTAAGTCGCGTTAAGGGTATTTTGATTGTGGGATATGATTTGAGAGCATTTAGTGCCTTAGTGGTGTTGAAAGAGGGTCGGTTTCCAAGCCAATGGCAAAGGTGGGGTTGATGTCTCAACCTACCTCTACGGCTATGTCTTTGGCAATAGTGCTTTAGCATAGCTATAAACTTCCGTCCGTTGTTCCTACCTTGACCATGGGTCGTAGAACTTGTAGCTGTTTGTAAATGAAATTGTATTGTTTTAGATTCGTTGGATGCTAGTGGGAATAACGCTGGAGTTGGTATGGCGCCAGCACATGATGCTGATCTGAATATTCCTCGGCAAAGTTTACCCCAACAGCTGATGGTTCGTTGTTATATTTTTAGTATAGCTTTTGGGAACGGTAACAAGCGAGTGTGGTGTTACCTAGCCCACGATTTTTTCACATCGGAGTACGAACATTGATTTTAAGAAATTCCTTTGTTTAGATAAAGGCATCGTATAAAATTGAAACTGTTCCCGTTTATGTCGGCATTACAAACATGATTTTGCGCAGGCAATAGAAACATTGGAATTTTGAAATATTGCTACCAAAATTCATTGTTACATGGATTGATGTTGGGGCCGCATGTACTAAAACTTTTTTAAAAATGATTACGTTTTTTCAACTCCTTTTTCAAAACACGGACACGTGAATCCGAACATTGGTGGAGTCGACTTTTTCAACAACAAATCAGTCCGAACTTTTGTTGCCATCCGGCACAAGAGCAAGAAGGCGTGGATTGTTTCGTGATGTTGACTACTTTTATACCAGGGAATAGTCTGCGTAGCCAATAAACGGACAAATTGTGAGGCGTTACAATACAAAGTCTGCTTAAGAATGCGGAGTTTTCAATATTATTTCATGATTGGCGATAGATTTACACGAGTATTGACGTTATAGTGGGGTTAACAGGACGAAGTTTTAGAATGTTAGAACTTGGCTTAAGTTTGAGGAGCGCATTTTGAGCGTAAACACAGTTTTTAATTTTAAATTTATATTCCAAGACTTAAAATCGATGTAGGAAATAATTGACATAAGGCATTGTTTTGCTTATTATTTCATTGACTTCTATACGCTGCGTTGTGTTTCAGAATTATTTGCAGACAATGACGCCTGGAATACCAACAACAAATACCGGTAGCAGTAGTAGTTCTGTCCCTCAAACTGTTCCAAGTGTACAGGATATTGACGCTATATTGAGGGTAAGTCGAGAGGCGTATTGAATTATTTAAAATGGGTTGTCTCACTGCACAAACCTAAATTATTTTTCGAAAGTATTTGCGAAACTGTAACAGTACATTTTAAATTTTTAAATGCAAAATAAAAACAAAAGTTTTGTTTTAGGTGAATCTCGATTTTTGTATAAAATATGGACCGATATCAAACTTGTAAAAATATTTTTATAATTTCAAAAAAATTTCGTGGCTAGTGCACACTTGAGCTCTTACACTCTTATTGGAAATGGCAGAATATTGGATATCATACTAGGCTGGGTACAGGAATCGATTGCACACTTGGTTGTATTTGTGAAAAAAATATGTTTTTTAATTGAAAATTGTTGGCTTCTGTTATTCATTTCACGTCAGTGTCACTGCCTGATGTGCTTAGAAATGCGGTCACAGTCGCAGCACAATATATTGTATTTTCAAATGTTAAAAGCACCCCGTTGATCTCTGGCTGTGCAGAATTATTTATTATACGAAAAATTGTATAAACAGGTGTGTCTCTTATTTTAAGGCACAACGCGTGCGACAAAAAGCACTGCAGATTCAACAGCATATCCAACAACAACAAGAACGCAAAATGCACGAACAATATCAACAACACCACCACCAACAACAACAACATCAACAACAAAATCAACAACAACAGCAGCAACAACAACAACAACAACAACAACAACAACAACAACAACAACAACAACAGCAACAGCAGCAGCAGCAGCAACAACAACAACAACAACAACAACAACAACAACAACAACAACAACAACAACAACAACAACAGGTTCCTGCTTCGACACACTTATCAGGTAGTGGGGGACATATGACATCTGGGTTGCCAGCGACTTCACAGCAACAATTACAGTATTCTGCGGCGCCGAATACTGTCTCTGATGTGGCTGCGGCAACTGGCCAGCAACAGCAATCTATTGTCTATCGTAAAGCAAGTCCTGGTCGGGAACAGGTCCCCAGTCGTACTTGTTCAGGCCCAGGCTCGGCGTTACCTCCGTTGCCCGCTGGCAATCAGACGGTTGCGCCGTTGCCTGCTGCCATACATCCGCCGCAGCCAGTCGGAACAGCTGTACCGCCGCCAGCGAACTCGACCGCTGTAGCTGCAGCAGCGGCATTGGCCGCTGCAGCCGCATCAGGTCAGCCGGTTCGCGGTGGCGGCAGCCAGCATCCGCTTGCTCGGCCGACGTTGCAAGGTCCGCCTCCGTTTTGGATGCGACCGCCTACGTCCACTGTAGCTGCAGCATCAGCTAATGCAGTAACAACTGTTGCTACTGCAGCCGCAACAACGCTGAACGGTGGCAAGCTGGTGTCCACTACTAGTGGTGTTCATGCTGTTACAGCGGCGATGCCACCTTTGCCAACGGTACCACCGCCACCTCCGGCGACCGCAGCAGCTGTTCAGCATGCGAACGCAGCGCTTGCTGCAGCGGCAATGCAACAAGCTGGCAGTAATCCGGCGTTGCTGTTACAAGCACTGCAGGGTAAGTAGTCAAATTTGATTTGTGGGATTAGGGTGCAACCGGATATTAATTTACCAGATACCGGAACCGAATACGGATATTGAATTTTGTACCGGAACAGGAACCGGATACCGGAAATTGTATATATTGAAATAATTTATTTTTCACTATTTTTACCGTGCTCAAGGTTTTCGTCTGTTGTAAACTTTATAATAGCTGCTGATATAAGTACTGAAATAATACAAAAATGCGTTTAACTTTCGCTCGCTTAAGTTAAAAATGGCTAAAACGTATCGAAACTTGAACTTCTTGCATTGCCCAGAAATGTAATCGCAGCCAGATATTATAGACGCTTACTTGTAAAAAGCATTTTATGATATTCGGCACCACAACCGTAAAATCGCAGCCAGATATTATAGACGCTTACTTGTAAAAAGCATTTTATGATATTCGGCACCACAACCGTAATTATCCGGTAGGTTTATACCGGATGCTGGAACCGGATATCCGGTCGCACCCTATGTGGGATAAAGGGAAGGTTAACAATTTTCCAGAAATTGCATTATGATTCAGTAGGTTTTTTGTAGTTGAGTCCCGAACCAGTTAATTAAAAATTTGTAATGTTTTGAAGAAGTGTGTCTGTTTTATGAATCTCACAACTCGCTTATTTAAAAATCTATCGCTTGTTAGCTAGTTAGATACGCTATAACCACTTAGTATTCGGGCAACTGGTATACTGTGAATTATTGTTGATTTCAGCGCAACAGGTAGCAGCTGCTAGGGCTGCAGCGATTAGGCAGTTACAACAACACCAGCAACAAACTCAATTTGGCCCAATGCGGTTGCCCAGTGGCCCTGGTTCAGGACAGCACTCAATCTCAGCATCTGTTACACTTAATACTGGTACTTTTAATTCCCAACAACAACAACAACAGCAACTTGCAAGTAGTTCGGGTATGTTTGGATCAAGGTTTCATTGGAATTTGCTGCCAAAATTTAATTTTTTTGTCTTCTCCTTCCCGAATGACGTTGGAATACCAGCTTTTAAGGGTTTGTGGCAAATTATTTATTGTCTTGGGACGGTAAAATTTTTTGAGCGTTTAAGTTTTGAAGCAGTTTCATATTGTGCTATTGTCGTCGCACCACGAAGCAGTATAACTATTTCAAAACGATTTTTCTAAATTTCTTGGAATAAGCTAAAAACCTGTGGTATTTTACCATTTTTGCAGGCGCAGCAACTGTAAGTAACCCATCGCACGCCGTATCAGTGACAACCAGCGGTGGTGACCCTGCAGCAATTGTTCAGCCGCAAGTATCTCCGCATTCCACCTTGCAATCACATTCTACACTCCAAAATGTCGGAGGCCAGAAACAATTGCTTACGATGGGTTAGACTAGTTTAATCTAGGCAGGGAACGGGGTCGTTCCCTCGAAATTTTTATAAAATTTTAAAAGATAAGGGTCCTTCCTTGTAGAAATTTCTGAAATAAAAAAGCTTGCTTTTATTATCGTGTTCGAAAATCAGAGTTTTTATAAATTCGACGACGGTTTTTTTGAATTTGAGTGCATTTTTAAAACAAAATGTAGGTCGTTCAAACACGTTATATGTATAAAACAACTTAACTTAGCTCTCATTGCATTTTATTGTTATAACCGAAGAAAAAACCGGAAACGGAGTCAGAAGTGGACCACGAGAATAATAGCATATTATTTTATTATTGAAATTACAGCGCCAGGGTCGTGTACCTGTCCATCAACTTCAACGTAAAAAATTCTTCATAATTGTTCAACTGCGAACACCTTTTTCAGACTGCTAGCGTTGCAAAGCTAAAATTGAAACTGCAATAAATATTATTTCTTGTTTTCATAGGTTTAGTTGGTGGAAGTGTGGCTCCTGCGAACACAGTACAACAACAGACACGCACAACCGGTACAAACGATGCTAGTGTAACTAGCGCAGCAGTCGATCAATCAAGAATGTTGTCACAAGGTACGACTGGCAGTTTACTAACCCGTTCTCGAGGGAGGTTTCAGATTTGTCCCCGGGATCAACCCGGGGGAGTTCGATGAGTGGTGGAAAGCTTTGTAGACAAACTCTTAGATAAAAAACAATCAGGGGCTAAAAATTTGGATATCTTCTCAGATTTTTGTATTATCAAAATTTTGTGTTGCTGCCCAAAAATGAAATTTTTGGCGTCCAAATGTTGAACTTGTGGTTGGAGTCAAGCTGAGAACTTGTGTTTAGTCGAAATTTTAGCCTGAGCTGGAATTCTGCGGGAAATCTGGTAATGGACATGTTTATGTTATCACTCTCTATATCAGTAGGGCGGGTGTGATATGCTCGGTACTTAAGCTACTTCGGCACAGTATAATTGGATTAATTAGTTCTCATACTTATCAATCTAATATCTCTAACTTTCCGCATTATTATTATTATCTGGTGCCATACTATGCTGTGTTTACATTGCAGCAGCGTTGGTTGCGAAACAACAACAGCAACAGTTGTATTTGCTGCAACAGCAACAACAACAGCAACAACGTTTGCTTATTGAAGGGCGTGCTGCAGCTACGTCGCAAAATACTGCGCAACAACCACAGCCGTCTGCTGCGTATATGCTTGCACGGCCAAGCAGTCACGTTCTACAACAACAACACACAACGCCGGCTGCACAACCAATAGATCAACAACAACTGTTGCGAGCAGCTAATGCAACCAGTAATGTTGCAAGCAAAATGAACGCAGAGGATGTCGCGCGGCTGCGTAAATTGCTTGCAACTACTGGGCAACTACCAGCAAGTGCAGTAGCAACAGCAGCACAACAGCAGTTTTTGTTGCAGCAACAACAGCTGCAACGCAACATGATTGCAGGTTCGACTGCTGTCGCTGGTGCAGCTGGCGGTATCAGCGGCAAGTTGCCTGGCGCATTGGGGACTGCGGCCGAGGTTGACCTGAAAACTGTGGCTGGGATCGATGAGCATGAGCGATTGCGGATTAAGGCAGCGACTACTTCTGTTGCTTCGACAAAAGAATCACTAGGACTTGGGAATGTTGCGGCAACAGGCGTTGCCAGGAATGGTCTTACGGTAGCGTCTGGCAGTGCGGGTGGTACGAAGTTACCCGATGGTCCGGATTCGGGTAAGATTGGCTTACACACTTGTGGCGCTGTTGCAAATGTTCCTCCCGTTTCTGTGAGTACCGCAGATCTATCAGTAACAAATGCTCAGTATAGCCGAGTTGTGAAATCCCAATCAACTGCGGGTGGTACGGCTTGAGATTGGAGCAAGTGACCTAAGCTGTGTACCGACGTAAGGTAAGCGTGGACGTCTCGGCGCTTAATTTCCGTACACACTTGTGGTAATTTGATAGAAGGCAGCAGTTACCCATCACACTACTGTGTATTATTTTACTAATCCTAACCCAAAGGCTTATTCTATTTTATTAATAAAGTCGTTTCGCGTGGGGGAACTTTTCGCGAGGTAAAGTTAAACAAGTGCCGAAATTTTTATAATCTTCGCTGGCATATCAGAAGCGCAGTTTTCCTTTGTGAGGGTTTTTGTCTATGTTGTTACTGCTGAAAACATTGAGACTGTAGTCACCAGTTGTATAAAGTTTGAAACACTGATGAGTTTTGGGTTCCAGATAACATGCAAAAACTTTTAGAAGGAATATCGGACTGTTTAGCTTTTCTAAATTTGACAACACAGTGGTACAAAAATTGTACAAGAACGAAGAAGCTGGATGTTGCTCTGCGTTTGTCTTGGTTTTGGGGTTGAACGGTTGATAAGTATAACGGCGGTTCTCTCGCTAGGAATTTTTATATCCGGTTGCGTAGTGTTTTCAGTATTTTCAGGATGTTTCTCGTTTCCCATGGAGGCCAAGGAGTTTGTGTGATGGACATTATTCGCAGCGATAACGGTGCTGTCTGTAGGCTTGGACGACCAATATGTTTCCATAGATATCGAAACGTCGTTATGTTATCATTATTGTGGCTAATTCCGGGTGTAATTTGAAAACAACAACAACATGTATAGGTTTGATGTGTTTCGATCGTACTTGGATTATATACTAATGTAACCATTGTATATATTACTACATATTTACCTGTATAGTTTTTGAATTTGTGTAAAACTGCGCTGTACGTAGCATGATTTGAATCAGTTGTGAAATTGTGGTAAAAGATCAGAAGGTTTTTGGAGGTTTTTCAATAATAAAAGTAAATCCTGTTTGCGTTTCCAAACGAAGAGTACTTGGATAAAAATGGCACAAGGCATAAAATTACATGACCCTCTAGAATTACAGCCTTGTTTTCATTGGTTTTCTGCAATTTTTTCAAACTATCGACTTCGGTTTATGACAAAAACTTGGCAGCTATTGAAGATGTGAGTTGGCGGATACAATCTTATCGTTTCGGGTTACTTATGTTTCAGTTTATGCCTGCTGGTGACATAATGTTCAGGGCCGGATTAGCCATTGGGTAATATAATATAATGAAGGCTAAAGACATGATGCGACTGAATTGATGTTTATTATCGCAAAGAATTTAATTTTATGTACCTATACCATATTTGTACGTCTTTATTTTTCATTTTTGAACATTAAAATTCTGTTTGGCCGAAATCCTAAAAAACTTGAATATTGATCTACTATTTGTTGCTAATTCAATTGTGGTTAAAATCGCTACTGCACTTCTGCCAATCGGAAACTTTTAAATGGTTATGACTAAACAATTGGGCTAAACACTGTTGGCTGGCTTGTAAAAGTGTGCCATTGTGAAGTAACGACTGTCTTAATTCGGCCCTGGTAAATGTTTATGTTATGTACGTATCATGAATACCATCATCACCATAATGTGTAACACACACGGTTCCCCAGTACTGTCTTGTTTGCGCTTTTATATGTAATAATATTAATAATAATAATGCTGTTGATAGTTATATACAATTTGTAGTATTTTGGCGTTATGTTGTTGTTATCCTTTGTGTTCTTGTTTCACTGCAGTGTCAGTAGTATGATTTTGCAAAGTTATTTTTTTGGTTTGTTCACGTATTGTCCTGGTTTAATATAGAAATCTTTACTAACTATTAACGCTATGATGTGTATATATATTTCGGTCTATTTTGTACTACTGTAACCATATTTGAATGTCGCAGCGCAAATTGCTGCCAAACCTAAAAGCAAAATGAGGTCTTTTGTCGGTCCTGAGTAAGCGCAGAACAGGTGTATACAAAACGTTCGTTTGTCGTAGTAAATTACTGTTTGCAGCAGCAGATTTGTTGCGCAAGTATTATTGGTGTTTTGAGATCCTCTCAATTTGAGTTTGCCCAAAATGGTTCGAGTTTGAAAATTTTTGCATATCTGAACTAAAATGCCAATCATTTGCGCTACGGTTTAAACGTTTATGTATATGATTTGTCATATGTCCATTTTGTGTATCATTTGGTGATTTTGTTGTATTTGGATCTAATTCGGTTTTGGGCTCTTAATTGACTGTATAGTCGTGGTCAGTTCTACCAAGTGGGTACGGAAGTCCATTTTCTGCCTGAGTCAAATGCAGACCTTCGCTTATACCGTGGTACATGAAAAACCGTTATTCTATATAATTATGTAAAACACAACATAACACCGGGATAACATAATCAAACCTTATGTAATTGTGTTTTGTTATTCAAATTCTAGACGGGTAAAGAATCACAAATTTTTACCCGCGGTTTGAAATTCTTCCCTCATCGGTATAACCGCGTCACAATTTTCTTACCCATCCCTCGTTTACCCGTGAGTGGCGTACAGCTCTGACTAAGCGTGAAGGATTCGTGAAAACAGAAAGCTGGAGTCATTAACAGGGATTGACCGGATATAATTTTACCGGATACCGGAACCAAAGCCATATAATAAATTTTGTGCCGGGACCGGAGCAGAATGTTAATTGGATATGGGATACAAATTTATGCACTGGTGAAGGTATTTGAGTCGTGCAAAAATATGTATTTATGGATTTAAGATCAAGTTTTTGGCTTGAATCTTTCATTCCATATCAGTGTGCATTCTTGACTTGCCCGGAATTGCAGTCACTGTATAATATCTAGTATTTAGACAAACGATTTTATGATATTTGGAACCACGAACCGGATATCCGCCCGATCCCTGGTCATTAATGGTGACAAAATACTGCAACGGAGCATCTGCTTAGAATTTTTATAAAGCTGTTGCAAATATGTGTTATCTATTGTATTTTTAGAAACAATTAATGTGGATGTGTCGTATGATTTGTTTCAAGATATTAGTTTCGTCGCATGTTTGTTTGTTGTTTGAAAACTTATGGCACGTTAGCGTTGGCGTAGCCAGTCCCGGAGCAGGCAGGGGTGGGAGCTTTCTACAAATTCCAGGGTGGGGCCCGCGAACTCTGCGAGCGACAAACCAAAAGCATTTTAAAACTTAGCGGTTTTTGTTTCAACCGGTTAGGGTGAGGGCCCTTTTAGGGGTGTGGTAGCCACAAAAATGCTCGCGGATGGGTGCGCGATCTGCTGTTAAGATATCGTATATACTACGTACTAGATGTGTAACACACAAGTTTGTACTTAACAACTTTTCTGGGAAATGCCCCCGTTTCGACTGCGTACGACCCTGCTGATTGTTGAAGGTGATAGCTGCGATACACGTTTTAGTTTACGGCTGCCCTGGTTAAGGTGATCAGCCTCTTGTTTATGAAAATCGTATTGAAATTTATATGTACTGCATGTGTGTGATGTAAATTATCTTGTAATATACTTAAAAATATCTATGTTCTAAATATATGTATAGTATATATATATGGTGTGGTGCAGCACGATTTCCGGTTCCGACATTTTCGAGTTCCGGCGCCGCGTTGCGCCTATTTTGCGTTATACAGAATTAATGTTTATTATATTACTTCGTATAATTGTTTGGTGTTTGGGTTTACTATTTGTATTTGTCAATGAATATTCGTATATATAATTGCATTTTTGTGTGTTTTGTTCATATTCGGTATTGTTTCTTGTATGTTGGGATTTTTTTGGTGTATTATGTTGTTTATTATTGGTTTTTTTCACGTCTTGTTTATTGTTTATTTATGCTCTGGTAAGCTTAGTTGAGTTACTTTTTGTTCTGGTACGGTGGAAAAACGGTTTTTGTGCTGAAATTGAACTGATTTTGGCCAGATGTGTCGGCCTGAGGCGATAATTTTGGCGAAGGAGATAGTGTGTTCTAAAACGCGTTGTGTTTAGTGTGTTTCCTAGCATTTGGACTACAAAAACAGTTTTATAGGATTATTTGTTGCGAAGTTTTCGTTTTGTCAGAAAACGTAATGTAGTCAACAATCCATTTACGTATACGTCGATGGTAAGGTGAGGTTATATTAACATTATAGCACGTAGTCCTAAGTCTTGCTGCAATTTGTTTACTGTGTTTGATACTAACCAGTGTTCTTTGTTTTGTTATTAGATGTCAATTTTTTTCTTGTGTAGCAGTTTTTACGTTTGAATCGTCTGAAATTTTAGCGATATTGTTTTCGGTAGTATGACGTGTATTGCACGTTCGCTGCGGTGTTCATTGTATAAGAGAAAACGTGTGCTGTCAACTATATAACTGTATCTTTTTGGAATAATTTTGATATTTGTGTCAAAAATGAAAATTGTTTACCACTTGGTTATCGCGTGGCCGGCCAAATGTATAAAGTAGGGCCGTGACACTAGTATAAGCATATCCCTAAGTCTAAACCAAAGCAAAAAAATTAGGCTAAAGCTTAAGCTCATGCTACTGCTTTCCCACAAAAAAACGTTCCGCCCGTGATCTTTACATGAGCCTGTGGCCTTGGTTTTTTGTTAAGATGGTTTGATGTGCGTTAACTTCGTTTAAAGCATATGTATATACTTAACAACAGTCGTAGCTTAATTTTCGTGAAGCGTTCTGTATTGCATTAGCTATGAAAATTGTTTGAAACTCGGACTAAATGGTGTCATGTACTTGTCATACGATGTAGTGTTTTTTGGTTTCTGTTTTTCTCGCTCTTTGCTGTATATATCACTATGCTTGTTAGCTTATCTATCGGTATATATATGTTGTAGTAGGCGTAAACTAGTAGAAATAAGGTGTGCAATTTGTTCAGATACGAAATTTCATTTCAGAATTGAAAATTTTCACCTAATTGTCCTAGTTGTATTGCGTTCAGTGAGTGAAAATGATTGAAATTTCAAAACGGTTGATATTGTTGGTCAAAAAATCGTTAGCAAACAGTAATAAGTGCTGTATACAGTTGCGAATGGAGACTCGATCCTATTATTGATAATAGGTTTCTGATAGGGGTGTGGCCGGGATTCCGTCGCGGGAGCGTATGTTTTTAAAAAATTCTAGACTTCTAAGATTTAGAAAGTATTTCTAAACCTTATTTTATATTGACCTCTAAGGTTGCAGGGCGTTGTTGTGAATCATGTTAAAATTGCTGTTTTTCCATTTTCTCTAAAAATTCACGGAGAGTCGTATACGTTTCTTCTGTTCTTCCCCTTGTGGGCGCCCCCCCGTCTTTGAAGTCACACAAACTTTTGGACTTATTTCTACGTTTGATATGTTTGTGGCAGGGTGGCACTGAATCCACGATTTGACTGAATCCGAACCCAGTGCTAATTTGCCGAATCCGACAACGAATCAGAATCCTGTATGTTGCAAATTTCAGATATATCTATAATTTGTTTCAGAATATCAACGTAATGCCAGCCGTATAACTTTTAATACGTTGATATGTTTCGTCCCGACGTCAGTTCTGAGATTTCTCACCTGAAATAAAAAATATCCATTTTATAGCAAGGTGTTTAAAAAATTTTATTGCTTAAAAATGAAAAACGTATTGCCGAACTTTGTTGGATTCGGCTTTTCCACAACCGAATCCGAATCCGCACCTCAAATTTTTGCCGAATCCGAATCCGAACCTTTGTTGCCACCCTGGTTTGTGGTTTCATTTGCATACATATATATAAATTACTATTGTTCGGTGTATATATATATGAAACTGTTGTTATCCTGGCTTATAGCTGGTTCGTATTTATATCATTTGCTAGCTGAGCATCTATTACCCTTTCTTGTTTATGTTTTCGGAGAAAAGTTGCTCCAATATATAATATATAATAGGGATAAGACGTTTGGATTTGGTAACGTGCGTTTTAAAATGTCGGTTAGTGTGATAACATAGTCGGCTTACAGCTAAGCTGTTTGGTAATCTTAGGTGCCTGCGTAGCTGCCTATTATAGTTTAGCTGGAATTTGAACTCGATATTTCGAAATGTGACTGGCGCTTTTGTACACTTCCCGCTCATTTAAGGTTTAGGCTTATATACGAGGTTTAGGTTCAGGTAAACCTTTTCAAACCTAAACCCCAAGTGCCTCAGCGTAAGGCTGTGGGTGGGAAATACGCAGTGTACAAAAGCCTTGGTTGGTGGTTCACTGTTACGGACGAATTATTGTGTTAAGGAAAAGGTGCCGTTGTATAAAATTTACGATACCCTCAGGTGTCACTGTAGGATGGATATAGCAGGTCGGTTTACTCCCAGGTGTATGGGTGATTGAGCAGATTACTGTATTAGATATGTTATTTGTACGATTTATATCTATATACCTAACATTAATACCAGTTTTGTCGCATAGATCAGTCATACGCAAGCGGAAAGAGCGTTTTGGCAAAGCTCGGTGATTTCGATACGATTCCACACAAACTTATGGGGCTAAGTTGAGTACTTCAGTAGTATATAACATAATTCGTGACCCAGTGATCAAATCGCAGAAAATGTAGCATCGCAACGAACAGCAGTATTCCAAACTGTGTGTAACGCATCGATTACCATTGTGGTTTCGAAATTCTGCAATACAGCATGAAAAACCACATGAATGAAAAAATCTGTCCAATGTCGAAGCGAACCATTATCTATGCTAAAGTTACATGGCATATCAGAAACGCGCGTGATAGGTGCTACACACATTTGAAAATGCAAGCAAAGAATAGAGAATAATTCTAAGAGTATATAGAATTGATTTGAAATTTAAACAAATGTGCTTTATGTATCATGTTGAAATTACCAATTAATCAGTTTTGTATTGTGACCAGATGAGTATGTTTAATGATGTCTGACACATTTGTTGGCAGATTTTTGTGCGTGGTTCACAGGTTTTGACTCGAAACCACACATCGAAATGGTCACTATTTGAGGTTTGAAGAGAATTTTTAAGTTAAATCGATATTCGTTAAAACAATGGATTTCTATCCAACATCTTTCAATTGATATGCTATAATCATCATACATATGAGCTCGTTAAAATGAGGTGAAAGAATGTTCAAATTTATGATTTGTACATATATCAGGTTCATTAACATAGTTCATTTGGGTAATGCTTGTTGAACGTGAATGTTACTAGAATTTGAACTGTGAACCACACATTCATTGATGTTTGTTACATTTTGTACTAAACATAAGTATTTCCAAAACTTGCGTAAAATATTCGTTCTATATGTTGAGTGAGAACTCTACAAATTCGGAATAAAAGATACAATCACTTCAATACTAGAGCGTATAGTCATAGATTTACTCGTTTCTCCATAAATTTAGGGTGATATGTCGCTCCTATCCGCACCTTGTGGAGACGTCCTTAGCTATCCTGGTACGCCCTTACCTTTTTACCGACACTGTGTTTGCAGTAAACATTGTATTAAAATTGAGTAAGAACGAACACCTTGCAGATATTTGCTACAATTAGCAAATGAAACGTAATTTTAGCTGCCTAGTTTCGTCTCACCTTGGGCACATTTTGCTGATGCACCCTTGTTTCAGGCAAAAATCTGTGTAAGTTTCCGTTTGTACACGTTATTTCTGGTTCTGGTGGGAAAATATCAGGGTATAGGTGGAGGGCTACCTCATGTGACAAAACGTGTACCTGACTGCCCCAGTTATAACGTTCACCCCGCATAGAGTCCGTAAGCGGATAGAGTCCCTAAATCCTAATTAGAGTTCATGAAGGTCAGTTATTCCGAATTGTAGTGCACAAAATGACTCTGGGAATAAAATTGAGTTCGAATTACTTATTTGAAAGTACATTCCTAAGTATAACCTTGCATGATCGCTCAAGCTATTGACGCAAGACAAATAAACGTTTAATTCAAAGGATAGTTGCAGTACCGGATGTATATCAGAAATGAAGGGTGGCGGAGCGTGGGTTAAAAATAAATAACAGTCCGTAACCGAATAACAAGGGGGTACCCTCTGGGGAGGCCAAATAAACATCAATCCCCCTCTTATGAGGGTCACTCGGTTTACAACTTGCAGATATTGGTTAACTAATTAACTATCATTTTTATTGCCTAATTTCGCCTCACCTCCGGCTCCGGTATTTTTCACGTTCGGTTGCACCCTGGAAAATTATTTTTCGCTGTACGGTTCGGGTAACAAATCCGGTATTTTTTCACAGGAATTTTCCGGTGTTTTCGGTATTGAAAGTTTTTCTCACTCGCAAATTTAATAAAAATTGGCATATTATTCAAACTTATTTTTCTAAAATTGTCTGAGCGTGCATTGCCAAAATTTCAATTTGTGCCATACTCCATAATTTATCAGACGTTTTAAGCTACTGCATTTGTTTCAGGATTTTGACATTCTAAATGGTGTGTTTACGCCATTAAAAGCGATAAAATAGCTTTTAAAATGAACTTTTTGGAACTAAGTGTTTTATGTTTTCCGATTTAACTTTCCGGTTATGGAAATCCGGTTGTACTGAATGTCCTGTAGTCATTTTTATGCTGTCCCGGCAGTAACATTGGCCAATATATCATTTCTGTTAATAGCTGCGCTCTGGCAGAAAATGAATCTCTGGCTCTGAAACAATATTTGCTATACAAATTTGGCTCTGGAAGAATATTGCTAACGAAATTTTGGCAATTTCGGTACTTACACACAAAAAATTGTCTTGAATTTTTAAGACTCTAATTCTATTGTGAAAAAACTTTTTGGAATAAAATTTGCATTGTTTTACCACTAAAAGTAGATGGAGCTGACGGCAAGATGTTCTGTATTCAAACCTCAGTCATGAACTACATTCTGGACAATTTTTGAGTAGATTTGGTTTCTTCGGCATATATAAATGTAAGATTTAGAGGTGTTTCACTTTGGTCTTTTTCCCAATCAAAGTTACTGCCAGAATAGTTTATATAAGTCAGTATGATATATATTGAAAACACTTCTTTTCTTACATCTTGTTGGATACTCGGTGCTGCATTGGAGCTTGTGTATGAAACCAAATCAACTCAATTTCCGGTGAACAAGAGTATTTATTAGCCTGCAGTAGCAATCTTGTAAACCGAATACCGAGCACTATTGAAGCTGTTGTATAATAAATAATTTTAGAATTGTATGTTTTACGCTCATAACAATCAGCTTTCTGGTCAAGTTACTTTCCGAAGAGTAACAGGTTAAAACAAGTGCGTACGAAACGAAAAGTGAAGTTCAGAAGCCCAAAAAATACGCAAAACCGAGTTTCGGATAACCGACATAGAAACATAAACATCTGGCAAAAAATCCGAAAACTTGGCAACTGAAAAACGATAAATAAAGCAGTAAAATTTTACTCGTCCTACTGCTCTCCACTGAGTAATACAATTTATCAGTTCGACCCCTACCGGATCAGCCAGTATTCTTTACAACTTTAAAACATTCTTATTCGACGATGCACAAAAATTAACTGTTATCTTTTGTGTATAGACACAGCAATGTTGTGCGTCCTAAATAATAAATAAATCTGAAACACGCTCAACCAATAAAATTACAGTATGACAGGATCATAAATATCAGTCGGCTGTTTTTGCACCTGACGATTCTTAAACGAAAACCCATACAGTGTCACAATTTCCATCAAAGGCACAATCGTTGCCAGCAGGAAACACCAATGAAGCATTGAATTTTTTAATTCGATTACATCAGCGCTGCTTGACAATGTATGTTTAATATACTCATTGTAGCCGTGTGCATTAAGCCACCGCAGTGTTAGCAATGGGCCAAGTGATTGAGCAGGCTTCGTTAACAGAGCGTTCACTCCGAACACAATCGCCGTTAGTGGTTTTCTGAAAAAACCAAACTAGGCTGAGATCCGTTAAACAATAATATTCGTAGTAACAGTGGCCCACGTTGTTTTAGCTACGTTCCGTTTCCTTGTCGCATTGCTTTAGAGTACATAGGATTAATCTGTACCAACTTTCGTTTAGGTTTAGACTTAGTTTTACGGTTGCGCTAACGCGTGTATCGCGGCAGCGGACGCCGCATATCTAAAATTTAGCTTTATTTACGACGCGCGGCACCGAGGAGCGCCCGCGAATGGCAGCGTCCGGTGCCGTGCGGCGGTGGACGGTGCCATGCGGCACAACGGGGCGTCGCACGTCTGCGAACGGCGTCGCACGGCACAGAAAGTATAGCGCAACCCAAGAAAAGTATAGCACAACCCAATAAAGTTATCTTGGTGAAAGCTAAGGCTTAGCAATACGCTTAGCGTACTCTTTCGGCTCTGTAAAAGTAATATTGGCCCTAACGTTTGTGATGATATCATGCTTACTGCAATACTAACGCACGGATTTTAAATCAGTACTCAAAAATCAAAATTAGAAAATGACAGTTTTGCGACAAAAAAGCGTTTGCAAAATATTGTCACATGTCATTATTGAATTTTTGCACAAAGTTCAGCAGGCTACAGCGTCATACGTACTATCCAATGTGATCTTTTCACATTTAAACAAACTTGTCACAACTTGTCGACACACAACAGGTTACTGAAAATGCCAAAAAACACATCACTTACTTACGACCGTGCCTTCGGGCATCTTGATCAGCAATATCCCCGAAGAAAATATTCATTAAAGGATATATGCTTTGGAGTATCGAACTATAAAATAGAAAACGCACATCAATCCATTCCATATTTTCCACAATTTAGATAAATTACAACAAACATTTACTCAAAATTACCTCAGCGGTTTCCGTAACCATGTTGCAAAATTTAATTTTTTTCAATTATACTTCATTAATCTAGTATCGGTTTTAAAACGTAGCATAAAATTAAAGTTTTTATTGTTGATATGACAACGTACCAGTTAATCAACAGGAATGCAATCAGGGGCCAACCTGGGCCTGAGATAAAGCAATACGAGAGTCCGCCGATTACAAATAGAACACAGTTCGACCACATATAGGCATGATAAGTGCCATACCGCATTGACAGTGCTGAGACGGTGGTTAAAAACAGTATCTAAATAAATATGACAATACATTCGCTTAAAGCAAAACATTATTTAACAAAAGAATAGCATCTTGTGACAAACACTGAATGCTACGCTGCTTTATTACCAAAAAATAGCAAAAACATATACACCGAATAAACAACGCGTACTACATCTTTTAATACTTGCATTGCAATCGAGATTGTAGCTGCGAACATGATCGCAGTAATTATATACCAGTTCCGAGTTCAAACCATGCTTGTGAGAAAATGCATTCACGCAACAATCAACTGCGATTTGAACTTGATTCTGTCTGCAACTACTATTATTGCTACGTTTACACAAACGAATGAGGTACACTAGTTTTCGATAATATTAATGCTAACCAGGTGCCATTTTGTACTAGACACAGTTGTCCTACAAATTTGTAAGTACGTATAATATACGTATAACTAACATACGGACCCATTTGGCGCCTCACCACAACCAAATAATGCAGCGACACCCTTACAAGACTTGCCTGAGGACACACAGCTGACGCGCCATAAAACAAACTGATCGCAAACGAACCCTTAGGCAAATACTCGGCGAGTAGCGTTTCGGTGTAAATTGTCGCAAAATTAGTGACAGCACACAAATGGAATATGTGCACAAAATTGGTCCACACCACACAGTGAAAATCGGCGTTTGCAAAGATTTGTCTTGCGTACAGAAGACATTCACGAAACGTTAGAGTATTTTCATCCTCTGCTCCATTACATTGGGTTTGTAAAAAACTGAAAGACGAATTTTGGTTGCTGGGCTGCTCGCCGGCGTCGACTCCAGACTCCATGGAACGCAGATCTGCAATTATTTCGAAAATGACAGTGTGAAATGCCAAAAATTTCGATACAATAATGCAATTCGCATTTCGATAATTCAAAAAACATTCTGTATGTTACATTTTTCCCAAACTCTGACGACCTGGTTCGAAAGTTACAAAAGTTATAACATAACTAGAAACAACACGCCATGGTATATTATAATATGCAAACCAATAACGAAAATTTTATTTGTTTCAAATAATGCAATGATAAATAATTTTCGCTCGCACCTTTGAAAATGAACTGGTTGCATTGGGTTTTAATATCAAGAACTGCGCTTACGATATTTGTCTAATCCATTATTTTGTAACCCATTCTCAAGGTATACACATCTTGTAGCATCTTACCCTTCATAGCGTTTCTTTTACCTATTTATTTAATATCGGGCCCTGTTAATGTTCCTGCTGACAGTAGAATTGCATCCGGCTGCTGGTCCGGGTGTTCCGGTTATTCCGGATATATTCCCCGCAAATTACCAAGTCCGAGTCGGGATTTTGGCTTTGGTTTTCACATCAAAAAGTTGCCAAGCTCAAATCCGGGTATTGCAGAATTACAGGACAAATGATCCGGAACGGAATGATTAAGCGCAAAATGTTTTCGAAATGGTTTTACTCCCAACTAAAATTTTGTACTGCGATACATAAAATGCGTTGCTTCCCGATCGATTCGCTTGTGAGGTTTGTTTCAACTAATGCTTAAGCGTGATCGGTATGAGCAGGCCGCCAACACTAACGTATTATACAGGGTGTTTCAGAAGTAACTACCCACACTTTGTCAAGCAATATCTTCTGGCATAATATTTCGCAATGGTTGTTTATCGCTGTTTTTAATATTTCAGGTTATGATAAATATATACTGTTTATACCATGGATTCCCCGCGACGATCTGTCCCTGAAAAAATCTGTGTTGTAAAACTTTAGTATAAATACGGAAATTATGCCGAAGTCTCACGCCAGTGGAAAAATCATTTCGACTCAATACCTCCTACTCGCAAGACGATGGCTGATATTATTTCCCGATTCGAGGACACTGGTAGTGTAGCGGAACGGCTGATGCCGGGTCATCCAAAGTCTGCCACAAGTGGGGACCAGAAAGCTGCATTAAGCGCTGCGGTATTCAGGAGCCCCCAGAAGTCAACTCGAAGGGCTTCCCTCCAGCTGTGTATTCCTCATACTTCCGTTTGGCGCCTTTACAAGGAGCTTAACATGAAGCCCTTTCGGCACCGTCTTATCCATGGACTCTCTGATGATGCTTTCGATCACAGAGTCCAGTTTTGTCAGACATTTATGGACATGGTGGAAAGCAGTGCGTTGGACCTTGATCGCATTTTGTGGACCGACGAGGCGGTTTCCAAAATGGTCATGTTAATCTCCATAATTGTGTTTATTGGTCTGAAGACAATCCACATGTCACGATTAACAAAGAGGTCAACGCCCCTGGAGTCTGTGTCTGGGCCGGAAATTGTTCACAAGGCATCGTTGGTCCATTCTTTTTTGACGGAAATGTCAATAAAACCAGCTATTTGGAACTTGTATCTGTGAATGTCTACCCGCAAATCGCAACCGAGGACCTTGTTTTCATGCATGACGGAGCTCCAGCTCACTACGCTACCGAAGACCGCGCTTGGCTGGACGAAAAGTTCCCCCGCAGAGGTGCCATCGAGTGGCTAGCTAGGTCACCAGACTTAACTCCGCCTGACTTCCTTCTTTGGGGTGTTGTGAAAGAAGATGTTTATGGAAGTAGGGCGAAGGACCCTCAAGAATTGATGGACAGAATAAAATCAGCGTTTTCTAAAATTCCAGTGGACTTATGCGCCAAAGTTTGCCGATCTGTACCATCCCGACTGGAGAAATGCATTCAGCTTGGCGGTGCACAGACGGACCCGTTCTGAGATCTCTCGTCGTAATGTAAGTAAACTTTTAATACTTGTCTATAATTATACAAAAACAAGCGAGCTACTTCTGCACAGTCAACCGATAGTTAGCATCAAACAGTTCGTAGTTACTTCTAAAACACCCGGTATGTGTAACCATACGTTTCAATACACTATACCTATGTATATAGTATAATATCCGGAGACGTCCTAAAAATTTCGTGACTCTTTGTTTCAAAAATTTTAAGCCTTTCTGTTAAGTTTTGATTTCAGAATTAAACGTCCGAATTTTGGATTTTAAAAATTCTAAAACGTTGTAACTCCAGGTAACAGAAATATTTAACATTACGTAAGTACAACACATAATCATAATTCCAGTCGCATTTCAGTGTGTTATACTATCAGTACCTTACTCATCACATCCGCTGACCTTCTTATTTATGCAATCATTACCTGTAGTGTAGTCGTTCACAACCTTTGACGTACCTTCTACCCGATTATGCCTCAATTCTTGACGACCGCCATGATTCATCCGCAGTCCATCTATTTTCACTGAACCATCACTTCCGTACGTCGCCGTATACCGACACACAGCAAGCGCAAGCGTTGCAAAGACAACCGCAACCGCTTGAAACATTCGAAACGACGTTAAACTCGCCGACAACTTATCAATCACAAAAATACACGGCAATCCCAGCAATGTTGAAAATTGACCGTACTTCAAGTAGGTAAGGCGACGTTCGGGAATTTCCGACTGTTCAGTAAGAAGAGCATAGTACGCGAGAAGAACCCACGAATAGAATGCGTCATAGAAAAATAACGATGCGATCAAATGCACTCCGATTAGCCACTGTGGAGCACTAGACAGGCCGGTCAAGCTCGTGTAAATCGAGGTCCATGGGAACCATGGGATAAGAAATGACACAGCATACCATGGCGCACCGTGATAAATTACTTTTCGACGGCTGTGCATCCACGAATTGGGCAGCATATCCTGAAACAAGCAGTATCATATACAGCAGCAGAAACGCGCTACTTATCTCAACTTTCCTTGCGCCGAAAATAATACGAGCTGAACGAAAATTCAAAATTGTTGAAAACCTTAGTTAATTCGGTTTTATGTAGTTTTTAAAACCTCAAAAACTCACGATCTCGGGTTGTTTCGATGTCGGTATTCTGTCTCGGTTTCTGTTTTGAATCGAGACTACCAACCCTGTTGAAACTAACAATGATGAGTCACTTTAAACATGCAGTGAAATCCAAACCTAGGTCCGCCTCTAGTATTCAATTCATGTGTTAGCGATTTAAAAGATCAAACCCAAAATAACATACCGAACCACAACTTTACCGGAAATCTAACCTGTATAAAACTGCATATCGGATCATTGACTGCGTTCCAAATCATGAACAGTACTTGCGCAACGGCGAACCACGCCTCTGATATGCGATAGATATTCACAAAAACTTTGACATAATAAAACATGAACGTCGTGTGCAAAATTGTTGATCCAAACTGTAAAATTCCTATCGCAAGCTTGTCATGATCAAGTCCTACTCGCCGGGTTAGACCGAGTAATGGCGGCCGTCTCGTATGCATTTCTACAACAGTACACACATTTGCGAACTGGGGTTGGCAATTCTAAATTTAGTACCGTTAACCTGCGGTACAGCGTAATTAGTATTTATATAGTACAACGCGCGGTCGATGTTACTCTTAGGACAGTAACTGTAGATTAAAGCATATTCTTTAGCCTAAGCTTTGAAGTGTAAACCTAAACCTGCTTGAATCTAAGCAGAAAAAACAGTATAGAATCAACGTATTTTTCCGTAGAACTTCGGTTCTTACAATAGCTGCTACTCAATCATTGCATACTGTAGTGACCCGAATAAAATAGGGGGCCCATTTTTAGTCGTGCCAATCAATAGGATTCCATACCCCTAATAAAGTCCGTAAGCAGATAGAGTCCCTTAACTCAAATTAGAGTGCATAAATGTCAATTATCCCTAATTGTAGCGCATAAATGACTCCAGAATGAAATAAACTTGTGTTCGAAACTTTAAAGCGTATATACTTATGTTTTGAGCACTAATTTCATATCACCAATACTTTTCAAACTGGTTGTCCTGTCAGTTCAAAAGCAACTTTTACACTGAACGGCAAATAAAGTTTACTTGCAAAGTAGGCATACTCAAATTAACATATAAAACAATAAGCCATGCATAAACATGAGCAATTCAGTGTACATTAGATGTATTTTAGATGCACACGCATTATAATATCTTGCTATATACATAAGAAACTATTAAAAGATATACCTTGGAATTCCAAAAAATTCAAGGTCTTCCGACAGAAATTGCATTTTTTGCACAGATATGTTATGTGAACAATACGAGTAGCAAATAAAATTATCAAAAATAATCTCGCACAACTAGATGCGATTGGAGTATTGCTCAGGTAATTCATGTAATTCATGCAATGCGCTCGTGCACAAAACGGTTTGATCACATTGCTTAATTACCTAATCTTCCGAAATTTATGAAGAGACTACATAAACTTTCACAGGCTTTATAGAATAATTTTCTGGAACTTAATATTAAAAAATTTGCAGTCGCTCGCAAAAAGTTTCCCACAAAGTATATAATATTCATCTGAAATTAAATTCGCGTTATGTCGTTGTTTAACAAACACCTGCTATAAAGCATTTACGGAAACATGAAAATTCAAAGCAAGCTTCATCAAGCTTTGACACTAGTTGAAATTCTAGCAAAAATATATAAAAATTGGCATGCATGGCATGCATTTCGAAACGTGGGTTGAAATTTAGCACAATTCATTGAATAAAAAATTTCATCATCTAAACGAAAATTTGTACTACACTGAATGCAGATTACGAAGGCGCTATAGGTACTCTTTGATAATTTTAATATACGGTGGCGCTTACCACCATGCGTCACTGTTCAGCCTCGTACACGAATCACACCATCACTCCATACTGCAGCTCGCGTATGGTGCCGCAAAACAAGTGTAGTGTTTCCCTTACTCCCAGGTTTGGAACAATGGACATCGCTTGCCAGAAATGTTCGCTACTGTGAAAAGAATATTGACCACATATACAGTATATATACTCAATTTACGCATTATAAAATACACAACCAACAATGAATTGAAAACTATTATGACTCAAGTAAATAATAAGATAGATAACGGAAGAAAATCATGTATGTATAACTTTGCGAATTAGTTTTGACACGGCGCATTGCAAATTGTATTCAAATTGTAACAAATAATTTTCACACTGAAGTTTCAATACGGTCGAAAAGTTTATTCAGAACCACCAATTTCGTTATGATTTTGAGATATTCTGCAACCAAAAGATATAAACGAACCTTACATGTGCCACAGAAAGACACTTTCAGCCAAAAACTAACCATCACTAATGAGAAATATTGCACAACTATACTTTACACATTGTTTCATTCACAATTAGTACAAATTTGGATCGAGCTTGGAAGCCACTTTGAACGGCAGAACGACGCGGTTAAAGTTTAATATTTCGTTTCAATCTAACAAATCAGCTTTTACGCTACCAAAATATCAACTTCCCTGAAACGTGTAATTTTCAAATCAACACGTGTAATAAAATGCACTGCTTGAGCTCTGTGATTATTCATTTTTTAAGTTTTCCATCAACCACACCGAAGTTCAAATTTACAAATATTTTTAAAATTACATCAATCAACAATATTTGTGTTTAATTTCATATGAAAGCGTCTGGTGAATTAAAAAATTCAAGTGCAGTCAAATGTTTTAAAACAGTGTGTTATGCATACGGACGTATACAACTGTGCACGCACAAGCTTCGCGGTTAAACTCTTGCTATACGGACACTACTTCTTATACAAATAAAGTTCAGGGAGCAAACGGAAATCCGATTAGTCGAATTTCAGTTGAACACAGGAACCGGTCTATTATGAGTATTTCACACTAGTAGCCGAATAATCATTTTATGTTAAAATCCATTAAATCACCCCCCCCCCTGTTCGCTACCAGGAATTAGGAATGGAAACAGATCTCTAGGAAATTAAAAAGAATTAACAAAATTTTAGCGTCGTATACATTTTCCACTAACTGTGCTTTCTCTCTTTTGGGGGTCCCCGTACAAACAAGTCTCGCCAATTTTGGTGCCACCCTCGTTTTGCGTAGTGGAGGAGCATGATATAAACTCTATGAAATTGACGCCTTAAAAATTTTAGAACGAACTGAAAATACGACAATGTATCGCAAATGTACCGCGAATCAACCACTTCTGGGAGCTTCATCAGCCAAAAATGCCGCTTTAAATGATCCTAGCCTGAGGTGAATATTGTATAGCTAAAAAGACCTGGGGGACGAAGATTTCCGAATGACGGCAACCCTACACTCTCGCCTTCCGTAGTTGCGGCCCTTTATCAAGTAAAACTTTAAAACCGGGAACGATACAAAAATACAAATAGTATGCACCCACTACTGTCAGCTTAGCACAACAGAAATTGTGTTCAACCAATATATACATACAGATTGTTTCCGCAAAATGCTCATTTTTTCATTCTCACTACTATGCTGTATAGAAAGAATACCACTTACGCACGTATAGCGCAAGCGCATGCACTGTAGACCACCCCTTCTTATCAAACGACGGCTTGTCGACCACCCCCACCCCCCTCCTGCACGTTTGCCCATCAATATTGATTAGAGTAAGTTTATTTTTTACAACTACTCTGCCCAAACTTCGTTAATATAAACATGCGTGAAATCGTGATTAAAATGTTTAAAATTAAACACTCGCTGTCGCCGCGACACCGTCAACACAACACTATGGTCGTTTAATAAAGTAACACTTTTTCTGGCACACCGGCAAATGAAAAAAAACTGTTACGCGTCCATTTATTATTCATAATATTTTCATTCGTTTCAACTGGAAGAGTATAAATTTTGGCGCAAATATGTAGTTGTGTTAGGACCACAACGCACGTTACATCTTAGATTTTTATTTGCAACAAATCTAATAAAATACATATCGGGGACTTCACACTGCTTTCGTTCGCATGTGTGGCAGGTGGATTGTTCGACGAGTTAATATTAACTTGCTATCGATGCTACACAACACACATTTGACAATACGACTCCACATTATTGTTTACTCTTCTCCCATTTAACATTTTAGTTTTGCGCCTATCATTTGTAGCTGAAAAATATTAAAAATACCTCATTTGTAACGTTTTCAATCAATAAGTTAATTTTATAAATTCTCACAAATAAGCCGGTACCTGGCAGAAGAAAGTATTGCACATCGCATCGAAACATCGCAGAATAATTGCAATTTTTAGCTTGGTTCCTAATACATAGAGCCTGTTGTTCATAGCATGTATAAATCACGACTTGCAGTATATATTAGGGTAAGGGTACAACCAAATATACAGCTCAGTAATACCAAAATAACAATATTTCGCTGTGAATTTTGTTGTTCCAAATAACATAACAAAAAATAAGTACTTCAACAAACTTCTTTTATTAAAAACTTCTATGTAGCTTCAACACCCTACATGTTATGAACAAGGCTGTATAGACAAAAATGCACAACAATATGTCACAAAAGTTATTGCAGCGTTGCAAAACATACCCACCCATACACGGCACTAAACAAGCACCATTAATAGTACAGCGTACCGTAAGCCTATGCCAGTCAACCGAAATATTGAAATAGATTCATGTCCTGATAGAACCGGATTTAAGTGGCACTCAATTATTTTTCAAGCCGTCATTAATGCAAGTTATATATTCTTGACAAAGACAAGAAAGGATCAAGACCCTGGATGCTGGAACCGATATGATCTCTCTCGTACCAGTCTAGTGTCGCCAGCAGCTATTATATACCATTTCGATTTACGCTCCAATTCCCACCTCAACGATGTCACACCTGAGATTCGAACATGACTTACGCCTACAGACGGACAATCATCGAATGCAAAAACTGAGCGTCTTATCCACTCGACCACACTACATATTTGTCGCCGAATCCAGTTACATACACATTATTCACTCCAGTCAGAGTCTCGGAACTCGTTTGTTTCGTGTTCATCTGACACATCATCACTGTCTGACATTCGAGTTGCTTTAAATCGTTGCATTAATATCGCTGCTACATCATGACCGCGAACTGCTGATTCTTCAATACGCGCTGCTTCTTGGCGAGCTTCGGTTTTTCTCAGTTGAATACCTAAATCAACCAGTAGTTCGAAAATACTTACTTTTTTAATACGTCGCATTTAACATTATATTTTGGCACACCTACTTTCTTATTATAATGAAATGATTTAAAAAGCGCTAATTTAGGCTGAGTAATTATGCTAATATGCAATTAGCTATTAGCTAACTATCCAATTATATATATATATAGGTTTGTAAACAATTTATTCAGATTCCTCGCACCCAAAAACTGTTTAATACTGCAAGTAGATGGTTTGTAACCCTTAGTGAAATACTGTAAAAAATCCTAATTTAGGCGTATCAATTATACTAATATTATGTAAGTTAGCTATTAGTAACTGTTCAATTATAGGTTTGAGAGGTTTGAAAACAATTTATTCAAATTTCTCGTATCCAAAAACCTTTTAGGACTGAAATTAGAAGCAGTACAAAGTCCTAATTTAGGTTTAACCATTTGGAATTTTATGAAAATGGTTCATTTAAATTAATTTTTTCAAACACAAACGCAAGAGATAACAGATGTTTCCTGATCAGACGCACTGATAAGCGCCAAGAAGTGAAATAGATAGCATTAGAACTGTCGGTTAAGGCTAACAGTATCGGTATAGAAATCGCTATTTTTTGTAGTGGTGCCGATTCTCACGAAAAGAGCCAATTATTATGGTACATCCCCACTGATACTCCATTTATTGTACATTAAAAGCCTGTGACCTATTTTAAACTCTTTTTCGTTGTTGAAAATGACCACCAAAGTCCTACTTATTTCAATGGGAATTTTAACTAGTTTGGTAACCCATGGCTACCATCTTTTAGCCCCAAGATAAAACGACGCTTACCATCACGAATTGCTTTGAGCAAATCTGATCGAGGATCTGAGACCGGAGGCGCTGCTTGCGAGGCACCGCCAGGCACTACCCTGCGCTGCTTGGGAAGAAGATAAAGGCTTTCCGCCGGCGACTCCAGGAGGCGATTTGCTCTGTTGCCACTGTCCACACCACCAGTCCCGCCAGAATGTGTCGCTCCTGAGACAAAAGACGAGGCAGACGCCGACGGCGCAACAGGGCCATTTGCTGACCCTGCGCCACTACGAGTTAACAGCAGTACCTCCGTTCGCCATCGAGCCTACTTTTGTCATGTTACCGGTCGATGAAGTCGCTGGAGGTGGCGGAGGCGGGGGTGGTGGAGGTGGCGGCGGCGCAACTCCAACAGGAGCAACTGTTGCCACCGTCGGGGCTACCACGTCTGACACCGTTACCACACGCGACCGGCTGCGGCGGTTGAGCAGACGGTGGCTGCGGTGGTGGTGGCGGCGGTGGCGGAGGACTAGGCGACATTTGATGAAAGTAATCCATCGATATTGTTGTTGCTGGAGCTGGAACACACACTGAAGTAGTGCATTGACGTGTTGTACCTGGCGATTGTGTGGTTGTTGATGCTGTTGCGCGCCTGCAATATTTGCTGATGACGAGCTAAACACCTTATGGAAACTGTAAAGGCGGGGGTGGTGGAGGTGAATGCAGGTGACACTGACCGCTGTTGTTCAGTTCCACTACCTGCGCCTGCTGCACCATGAAATCCTTAGCGCTTCGAAGCGTGCGCTCATAATATCGCCGCTGCCCCCTGCAGTGTTCACCTCACCGTTGACCGCCATAACATGATTGTAATTATCAGACGTGTATTGCTGTTGTTGTTGTTGTTGTTGTTGTTGTTGTTGTTGCTGCTGCTGTTGTAATTGACCAACATACCCTCCCTGATTCGCCAAATACGAAGCATTTCTTTGCTGCTGTTCTAATTCACTACCGCGGGGAGGTGCAGGCGGTGGCTGGCTAGGCCTTTGTGTTCGACTCGGACTATCCCGGCTTCCATTATTCCCTATACCACCTCCACCGTTACTACTATGCGGAGACGACAAGGGATAGTGTTGTTGCTGTTGTTGCATCCCAATTCCGTACTGACTGTCCGCACCAGTTGGATATCGGCCATTGATGACCGCACCATCTTCATAGTTGGTTGTTGCAGCCGCCTGTAGCGCATATCCAGCTGCGCCATAATGCGACAAATACGATGCCGGAAGTGGTTGTTGTGGAAACTGTTGACGTTGTTGTTGTTGTTGCTTTTGTTGTTGCCACTGTTGCTGTTGCATTGTCATTCCATCACAGCCCCCATCGTTATATTCTTGATATGATTGTCCCTGGTATTGTAATTGTCGTCGGCCACCGTTATACTGTTGTTGCTGTTGTGCTGCTAGCATTTGTTGTTTCTCAATCGTTCCATAATCTCCAACGGTGTGTGGCAACATGGCCCCGCTAACATCGAGGATTTCAGGCCGATACACCATACCTGGAGGAGGACCAACGCCTCCGCTCCCATCCCCGTTCGCAGCACCTAATATCCCACCATTCTCGTTGATGCTGAATCCTTCCGACACTTGTGCCACCGCGCATAACAGCGTCTGACGTTTGATACTCTGGAGGCACATACTGAATGTGTTCGCCAGTTTTCAGCGCATTTTCAACGTATTTCTTTTTGTGATCACCCGGTTGACGTGGCTGTTTGTGACGTTTACAGGTCACCTGGAGCTCGGGGTTTATGCACCTGAAATGAAAAACAGTAAAAATGAAAAAATCTTCAATGTGTTGTATCATTCAATCAAGGCTGAACTACACCTTTGTAGCTGCAACAAATTGAAACCTGGTACATACAGACGTTTTTCAAAGCCCCCATGCATACAGCGTGCTATCGAATAATAATTTACGGAACAGCGAAACCAGAGCCCGATTGTGAACCAGATATTACATCTGAATTTTCGCAGTCGCACAAAATATATATGCTTACTGAATTAAAATTAATTGTTAGTTTGGATTTTTCCTTTTACTTCAGTGTGAAAATAATGTTTTTGATTTGACCAGAAATGCAGTAGCAGTAACAATGTTTCATGCGTTCACTTGTAAAAGCTTTATGATATTCGGGAACCCTACCATAAATATCCAAGGTGTCCAGTAGGTTTGATACCGGAACCGAATAACCGGATGTGCCGGTTTTCTTCTTAAAACTGGAATTGCTGCAATGCATTAGTCCTTATGACGTCCCTAACCTGTCAAAGCAAAAACACTGGCAGCAATACTAATTTAAAATTATCAAAATACCTATAAAATATTCGAGTGCGTAGTATTCATCTGTGTAATAATCAAGTAGCATCGTCCACCTACAAGTTGTAATGTCGTATATAAAATCGTTACTTTGCAGGAGTTCAAGTTGGCTTAAAATTACAACAAATTCAAAAACAGTGTCATTCGAGATTGGCAACACAACTATACTGTCGAAGGCCGCCATAACGCACTTACCTTTTTAGCGTTAACATGCTCGGCGTCCTTGAGCATTTCTTGACGCCATAATTCGAAGAAATACTCAGGGTCTGTAAAACTTGAGCGCGCTCTTGCTATCTGGCTCTC